>CAKAOH010022942.1:19703-44092 GCA_916701665.1 Sebastiscus tertius | reverse complement strand
ATATATATATATATATATATATATATATATATACACACTGTAGTGTTCTACATAACCCCGTGTTGTAGTTACATTGAAGTTTTGCAGCTAAAAAATCTTGATAACTAATCGACAGGAGTTGATGGAGGAGCAGTTGAGGAACCCGTCGTCGTCACTGGGGGAGCGGATCGAGAGTGCCAAGAGGAGAGCTCAGCAAGTCAGGGTCAAGATTCAGCAAGAACTGGTGAGGAGACGTGACTGTTTTATGTTTTAAACACTGTTTTTAACACTTCTATATATTTATTAGGGCCGTCAATCGATTAAAATATTTAATCGGGATTAATCTCACATTTTTATCTGTTCAAAATGTACCTTAAAGGGAGATTTGTGAAGTGTTTAATACTCTTATGCCACCATATTTTAGTTCTTCTCTGCTTGCATTAGGTAGACAACACATGACGCAGTTTAATAAATTTGCCCGCCATAACTACAAGCATCATGCGTGCAATGTCAAATTTCAGTTTAGACATTTTCAAAGGCCAAATTTACTCAAATTTTATTTTTCTTCATCAATCCAGCTTTAACAAGGACATAAATAATTAACATTTTCAGCCAGTAGTGAAAATGAACTGACACTTTGCTCTGCTTCTCCAGGAGGGAACGCGATCAGAATGTGCCACGAGCTACGTCATAGCGGGAGAAGGTTTGTTTCTCTATATATATTTTACGCATTTAATCAAATATCTCGTTGCTGCAAAGATTCACATTCAATTTTATGTTTAGCATGCTCACTTCCTGGTCTTATTAGTCTACATATCACAGAAATAAGTCAAATAAATGTAGATCTCATAATTCACAAATCTAAGTTTAAGAGGCTTTATAAGTGGTTTAAAGCTGCTGTGTGCTTTGGCAGGTCGACTATCGATGGACTCAAGCGAAGGAGACATGGAGGTAGGCTGCACATGTCATGTCTTTCATAAACTGGTGAGATTGTACGTGTGTGTTTGTTTGTGATGTATCATCCCGTCCCCCCCCTCGTCCTCCCTCCCTCCCTCCCTCCTCCTCCCCAGGCCTTTGAGAGTCCCCACTCCTCCCCTTCATCCTCCTTCAGGACCCCACAACACCGACGGCAGAACTCCGACACACACCCCCTGTCTGATTTGGTGAGATGGACACACGCACTCGCATTCACTTTACGATAGATGATGAGAACCTCACATGCAGCACTAGCTCCCCTCTGCTACGGGTATACTGAACAGAAAAATACACTTTAACCCTCTGAGACCCGCGATCCCGACCGACTATAAAATGACCTCTGGTGACCTCTAGGATAATCACAGCCTCATGAAACTTTACAGCCACAAACTAGAGACCTAGAGCATTCAGAGGATGGATGGCTTTTCCTAGCTAGATTGACAATAAGGGGGTTTCTGAGCAGTTTCCAGAACAGAAGCGCTCGCCATCTAATCGCTGAAAAATGCAATTCTCGCAGAAATCTCCAAATGTCAAAAGTTTTTGAAACCAAATCACAGCATGGCTTTTTCTATGGTGTTCCTCAAGGTCTTGGTGTATTAATGTGGTATTTTGGAGGGATTATTGATAATTTTTATCGATTCTCGAGTGATAAAAATGGTTAAATTTAGCACCAAATCTGTAACAAATGGTATCAACCCAAAGATTTACTACGATATAATTAAGTTAAGTTAAGGTAATTAAATTAAGCCCTTAAACACACTCACACTGATTCATGACTAGAACAATTTGACGCACCGTGCTGAGCAGCATCTCAAATTAATCATCAGGTTCCCAGCTTTCAGATGATGTACACCACTTCTATGTGACATCTACTGCTGACCTGCTATCTCCCCCTAAAGATCTCCTGTACCTCCCCTAAAAAAGACAAAAACACGTCTATTGCGGGTCTCAGAGGGTTAACTGTTAACTGTCTGCATTGTGGCTAAATTTTAAGCCTATTTTGAGTCCATGCAAAGACACAGCCTGCATCACTGGCTGCATCATTCACCGTGTCATCCTGAACCTCCAGGACAAAAATGAATTCCCTAAGATTAGACGTAGCTCTTTCCTCCTCATCTGTTCCTCTCCATTTCTCTCACCGTGACTCGCATATCTGTTTAAAATGTATGAGACGAGCAGTGAGCCTGGGAAGATAATTTATCACCACAACCTTCAGTTCACGTCTTCATGTCACTTTTTAGTATGTGGATGAAAATGGCTGATGTGCTTGGATCCCGCTGTCAGTGTCCTTGAGTGTGTGACTAAGTGCTTTCCATTTCTTGAAATCTCTGTGTGCGTGTGTGTGTGTGTTCAAAGGGCGGAAAGGCCCAGATCATCGGCCCAGAGGAAGAGGACGAAGAAGATGACGGCTATCCATTTAATGATGTGAGAAGGACATTTGGTGTGACTTTAATCGATCCACGTTGATGTGATTTTCAGCTGTCTTTCTTTCGCCGCCTCTACAATTTGTTTTAACACTGGCAGTTTTTATGTTGTAACAGGCTCACTGGCATCATATGAAACTAGAAAACCTAAAGAATCCATTGGTACTGACCATGTCATACCAGGTTCAAACGCTCCAAACTTACACTTACACCACCAATTTTGGCGAGGAGAAACTGTCATGGCCAATTTCAAAGGGGTCCCTTGACCTCTGACCTTAAGATAAATGAATGAAAATGGGTTCTATGGGTACCCACGAGTCTCCCCTTTACAGACATGCCCACTTTATGATAATCACATTTTTTCATGGGTTGCATCTTGCTGTTCCCTCCATCTATGCAATTATTGTTTTTCCTCCGTCTTCCTCTCAGATGGACGGTCCATTCCAGGACATCGAGCTGTTGAAGTCCCGACCGGCACACATGACGGTGTTCATGAGATACGTCTTCACCCAGCTTCTGGACCCCAACCCTCTGGTCAGTCTACGTTAGATTTCATCACAAATGTAATGAACTAAAGGAATGTTGGGAATTTAAAATTTGTGGATGATGTTTTCTATGTGTGTATCTGCTTGTTTACATTCACGGTTGCGTGTGTCCACAACAGCTGTTTTACCTGTCGGTGGAGGCCTACCTGAGCTCCAGCACAAAAGACGCCCGCGCACTCGCACCTCAGATCTGCTCCCATTACCTGGACCCAGACGCTGTATGTACCAACATGCTTTCATGATTTCATATTTATATTCCTTAAAGCTGGAGTGACTTTTACATACGAATGAACGCCGGTTACATTCATTGCCAAACGAGTTCACACAATGCTGATTAAGCCCATCGCCGCCAAAAAAAAAAACTATACCAGAGTTGATGTCTGGTGTCTGTGGCGACTTTCCATATGACTGCAGGTGAGCTTGCATCATCTCCGCCGCCCCCGAGGAGCGCTCTCTTCAAGTCTTCCCGTGCATTTTTTTTTTTTACTTTAATCCTTCCTCTGAACGCAGAGTTTCTTTTTTTATCTGGAGCATCCACTCCAGAAACTTTTCTTGGACACTTCCGCCACACTAGCTGCTGCTCCGTCGCCATGGTCTCTCCCATATGGTAATTACTCTCACTGCCAGAGGGGGGCGACAAAAGATCCACACTCCAGCTTTAATCTGTTGCATCCCGGTGTCGGCTGCTATAATGTGCAATGTGTTGATGCTGTTTCTTCAATAAAATAAAAGCAGTTGCATTTGGCATCTAAGAACCTAAATGTTAAACTTTCTTCTAATCCTCCGTTAAAAGTCATTTAGCTTTTTTTCCCCCATATACCCAAATATTCCCCAAATATAATAAAATAATGTATAATATAATAAATATATTCCCCATGTTAAAAACTTGCAAAAAATTGTTAACATGAAAAAAATGCTGTTTGTTTTATTTCCTTTGCAGCCCCTGAAAATCAAAGTACGAGAGGAGTATCTCACAGATATAGGTAAGACGACTAAAAGCTGATTGAGTTGTGGGCTCATTCAATTTGTTTTGCATTTTTGTATTCATATTATTAATGCCACATGGCTGTTAATAATGTTATATGCTTGTGAGGAAGTGTACCCGCTGACGTAATGTCGTGTCCGTCGCCCCTTCAGAAAGTCGACTTCATGCCCAGGAGGACATCAGAGGACCTCTGTCTGAGCTGCAGCAGCAAGTGCTGCCGGACATCCAATACCAGATACAGGACTACAGGTACAGTAGTCAAGACTGAGAAGACTTAAAGGGCGGGTTCATTATATATTTTTATTTTTTTTTAAGGTTTTTATGTCATTCTGTAGCTTCCCAGTAGAGTTTTTATGTATTCAAATCCAAACATTACTTTTTCCCATGTGATCTGACGTAGGTTTCTGCATGATGACATTGCTTATCTGTAGCCAGTGTGCATTACATACAGTAACTTAGATGGCGGTCGGCACGCTCCCTCTTTGGAGAAGCAGACAGGAGTACATTCAACCCCACTTCAAAAAAAAAACCCGGAACTAACCCTTTTCAGTTATTTTCAAACTTAGCACAGCTAACTTTGAAAAAAAAAAAAAAACGGAAAGGAACACAGATGGACCTGCCATTTAAGATGTTTGCTTAGGTTTTCCCAGAATTACCATTTTCATAAGATCATATTAACCTGTTAAGCTTGTGCTTCACAGGAACAAGCAGATGATGGGCCTCGGCTCTCTGTTTGGAGAAGGAGACCTGCAGCAGCTGGATGGAGACCCGGCGAAAGAGAGGCAGGTGGTGGACAGACAGGTCACCGCCCTCTGGGAAATACTGTGAGTCTCACTCAAATACTTTTTTTTTCTGTCATTAAAAACTGCAAAATTGCAACATCTGTAGGTTCATGGCGAGGGCACGGGTTCACTGACTCACCTGTATCTGTCAAACTAGAGAAGATCTGTTTAGTTTTCCTTTTCTAACGTGTGGTTGTAATCATGAAGTGAATATTAACCTCCACACACTCAGTCTGTTGAACCAGGTTCGCCTAGCAACAGGGTCAGATGTTTGGGGCCCAATAAAATAGTTATTACAAAGCGACGGAAGGAGCTCAGGCTATCATAACAAAGGTCATTCCCACAGCTGCAAAACCTGCAAACCACATGACATTTACTCCTTCGGCTTTATACACACACACACACGGGCCACTTCCCATCACATGACCGCTGCGCTACAGTCCGTTTCTGACACCTTTGGTTTGAATGGTTGAGGAATTAAACTGGATATTTCGTTGAAAGCCTGTTATTTGTTGCGGGGCGAGTTAACAGCCTTTTTATGTCTCTCTTTCTGTTCCCGCTCCAGATCAAAACACGAAGAGGACAGAAGGTAAAAACAAGTGTCTTGTCTGTTGGAGTGGAATTTAATTTAACAGCAATCAAGTCTGTTGCTTCTTTGTTGACACCTTTTTTCTTTGTTTCCCCTTGTGGTCGATTTCTCCTCACGTTTCCATTTCTGTCCTGTGTCTCTCTTTCTCTCTCTCTCTCTCTCTCTCCGCCCCCTCGCTCCTCTCTCTCAGTTCTCCTCTGGCGTCGGCCGTGCACCTGTACCTGCGTCACTCTGGTATCAAGCTAAGAGACTCCAAGGTCTTCCCTGGTCTGAGCACCGAGAAGGAGAAGTGGCTCGCTTTCTTAAAGACGAAAAAGGTAAGCGGCAAACGAAAAAAAGCGGGGATGGTAGTGAAGGGAAGGATGTTGGAAGTGATTATCTAAGTAATGTTGTCAGGTACACATGGGCATCTGTTTTCTTTTGCAGAATGATTTGTGTTGCAACTCGTTACTGCAGTTACAGCATCAACAAATGTATAAGCTCTGATCTGTGTGGTCTGATCCTCTACCGCAGAGTGCGCTCTGAGGTGCCACTTCGTACATCACTGCGGTACTGAGGTGTTATTTACGCCCACAGAGCTCAGCTGTAGAAGTCTGGCAACCCGGTCTGACTTCTCTGTTGTGTTCTGGTGTTTTTGCTTCACCTTATACCCCCTTTTTCCTCCAAAATTAGCACGTATATGTAGGTTTTTAAATGCGAGCAAATACGCAAAAAAATTGCGATAGCCGTTTCGATTTTTTTTTTTTTTTTGTGGTGTGTCACGTATGATGTCACGAACACACCGGAAAACAGGGTTAGTAAACAGAAGAAAGACGCATGGGGGCCAGTGAAAATGTTCGTCGCGATATTTTGCATGGCAGTATTGTGTTGATACACGATGTGTACGTCAAGTATCAATCTTTTATTATATAAACTATTAACCTCTTAACAGCCCGACGGCCCGCCGGTCTTTCAGAGGTTGTAGCGGACTCAGACCTAAGGAATCCATTAATACCAACCATGTCATGCTATTTTGATGGGAAGAACGCTAAATAATGCCCCAAAGTTACGCTAAATCTTGATGAGGAAAAACTGGCATGGCCATTTTCAAAGGGGTCCCTTGACCTCTGACCTCAAGATATGTGAATGAAAACTCTGAGATGAACAGAGTGAAAACTGTGTCTCATTAGATAAAACAGATGTTGACCATGTTTGTTTGTGCTTTGTGCCATTTTAAACGTAACTCTTGAGCAGCCAGTTTGGGTAAACAAAAGTGTACTGGTACAGCTAATAATAGATACAAAAAAAGTAATTAATAATTAAATCAGAATAAGGTGTATATGCGTTGATTTTTTTTTTTTTTTTTTTTTTTTTTTTAACATGGCTTTATGGTTCCTCTCTCCACAGCTGAGTGGTACCAAGAAAGAGAAAGATGGAGAGGATAAAAAGAGGAATCCCATCCTGAAGTACATCGGCAAACCCCGGTCCACATCCCAGTCCAGTAAATACAAACACACACACACACACACGTTCATGTGTAGAGCTGGGGAAGAAAATAAAGACATTAACAGTAAATGATGACTCATTTAGGGATATTTGTATCACTCTAAATCACTGTAAATGATTATAACCTGACATCTAAACCCAGTTCATTGTCAAAATGTGAGTCAGTATTTAAGTCTATCTGTGAAAAGTCATTCTGAGCTGACTCATATTGGTACACTGGTTGGTGCACCACATCAGAGGCACGCTAACACAAACATGTGATGCTCCCACTCGTTGTATTCGTCAGACAATTATTGATTTATTTTCGCCCTCTGTTTGCCCTGTTATTGTTTTTGCAGGTTTATTTATTGATTTATGGATTTTTTTTGTTGTGTCTCGTTGTTCTGTTTTCATCGTTTCCTTTTGGTTCATTTTGTTTTTGTAGCATTCCATGTCCCGTTGTCACCCACCGAAGGTACACATTTTTCTGTTTGTTTCTACTATACCAAACTAAGTTATTGTTCATGGCGTGTATGTTTGAAGAGCGCTTGTGTTCCACCTCATTTTAGACACATCAGCCCTTTACGCTGATAGTGTGTGTGTGGACTATTATATTGTACTGTATAATGAAGCGATATGTGTGTGTGCAGTCCGTCCTGGCAGCGTGAGGAACATCATTCAGCAGTTTGAGAATCACACAGAGACGGAAGAGGAGGGAGGAGACGCCGCTGACCCCCAGAGGCTGTCGTCCAGCAGCCTGGGAGAAGACAGCATGGACAGGTAGCTCTCTTCAGCTACATCAACACCTGTAGTATATATGTAGTATATAGCATCTGTTCAGTAACGCTGTTTGTTTTCTTCACTCTCTCTCTCTCTCTCTCTCTCTCTCTCTCTCTCTCTCTCTCTCTCTCTCTCTCTCTTGCAGCCCGACGGTCTCGGTGCGCCTGGCACGCAGCGAGTCGTTGAAGGCCTCGGGAGAAGGCCGTCGGCGGGGCGTCGTCTCGGGGACGGAGTCCGTCCCTCGCTCTCGGAGCGATGTGGACATGGAGGACTGCGGGGAGGAGAGGGAAGG
Organism: Sebastiscus tertius; assembly: GCA_916701665.1. Taxonomy (NCBI): domain Eukaryota; kingdom Metazoa; phylum Chordata; class Actinopteri; order Perciformes; family Sebastidae; genus Sebastiscus; species Sebastiscus tertius. Next base: position 36,277 of record CAKAOH010022942.1, on the reverse strand, counting down.
GCCGGGCCTCAGGCCGCTGCAGCACAGCACGTCGTCGTCTGCGTCCAGCAGCTCGGCACGGTAAAGATTCACAAAGCCAGATTCGAGTGTTTTTTTTACACAAAGTTTTTATTGACTTTTGGAAGCATCTCAAATTTCTTCGAGATGATACATCAGACCGGCATCCAGAGGAGGCTCGCATGACCACGCCCCCTTTTGGGGGAAAACAATCCCGTGACCCTCATAGACGGTAACAGAGTAAACAGAAGAAGTTGAAACTCCAAACTTCTACTTTAAACAAACCGGTAATAGTAATAACGCTATGCTGAAGAGTTGCTGTGTAGCTGGTTGCACCAACAATAAATGCAAAAACGCTCATCTCCGATTTGTTCCCCTGCCACGTTCTAAAAAAGATATAATTATGGCTTTATGGCTCCAAGCTATAGACCAGACCAGCATGGTGAGAAAATGATGAAAAGCTGTTGTGTAGCGGGTTAACCGAGGCTTTCACACTGAGATCTGAGGCACAAACGATATGTTAATATTCACCGTCAGTGTGGTAAACGGCTAAAAGACGCTGATGACGGTGACTGGCATGGCTAGCTAATGTAATACTGTCATACATTAACGTTATAGCAGCATCAGACTGTCGTCTCCAACTAAATCTCAGCCTATAGGTCAAAGAGGTTAAGAGGTTGGATATTTACAGACAACACTTAGCCTGACGGGATTCAATCAAATATGATTAGATAAGCGATATCCGGCCACTGCGTTGGACGGGGGAAGACTGAAGGGACATGGCGGCGATCAACCTTAATTTATTAAGGTATTGCGAACGCTCAGGTTCAGGCAAGATCGCAAAATAATGATTAGACATGTTATATAAAACAAATGTTTGTATAACAAGAGATGAATGAATACAAATTTGTCAAAATAGCATCCAAACATGTGTCAAATTGCATCGAAGTCTATGAGATCTTCAGTTTTCTTTCCCCCAAAAAGGGGGCGTGGCCTTAACTTTTTGCGAAGCCGTATGTGCCGGTCTGATGTCCACTAAGATGCAGATATTTTTTTCATCCTTCAGGCGGGTTATAAATTCTAATAATTACACAAGCTTCAAAGAATCCAGACTCACCCCTCTAACTCAAACACCCGGGGACGTTACCCCCTGGAAGTTTAGGTTTTCACCTCATGCCATCTCTCTCTCTCAAACTCAGGTCTCTAGAGAACCCTACACCCCCATACACCCCTCGGTCTAGACGCAGGTGAGTTTCAGTGTCATCCCCGTAGATGATCAGTGATTTAAGTCATTGTCTGGCAGGAAAATTAGAAATAAAGATGGCTGACTTCTTTCCCACATGCAAAAACCCTTGAAGAGGAAATGTTCAGTTTCAAGTCTCCCCATAATGTGAGTAATTTTGTTAGTGTAAAGAATGATTGTTTACGTGTGTGCGTGACTCTGTAGGAGCGTAGACTCGCCGTTGGCCCTGCTGCCGGACGCTGCGGCGCTGGAGGAGGAGGTGTGCGACGGTCAGAACTGGCAGGACACGGTTCCCCCTCAGCTCCTCGCCACGCTCAGTCCGAGGGAGGTGGACCGACAGGCCGTCATATACGGTACGAGTCAAATTCAACACGCAAATATTTGTAATATGATTGTCATTTAACCTCACAGAAATAACTCCACAATCACACGTGGTAGTGCACTGATGTTGATTACCCTCGTCTCTTCTTCATCAGAGCTGTTCACCACCGAGGCGTCCCACCTGCGGACCTTGAGGGTCCTGGACCAGGTCTTTTTCCAGAAGATGAGGTCTGTGCTGAACTCTGATGAGCTGGCCTGCATCTTCCCCAACCTGCCTCAGGTCTACGAACTCCACGGTCAGTCTGTGTGTCAATCGATTCAAATATTTAATCGCACGATTGTCCATAATTAATCGCGATTAATCGTAAATTAATCATTTTGGATCCGTTCAAAATGTCCCTTAAAGGGAGATTTGTCAAGTATTTAATACTCTTATCAACATGGGAGTGGGCAAATATGCTGCTTTTTGCAAATTTATGTATATATTTATTATTGCAAATCAATTAACAACACAAAACAATGACAAATATTGTCCAGAAACCCTCACAGGTACTGCATTTAGCATAAAAAATATGCTCAAATCATAACATGGCAAACTGAATCCCAACAGGCAACAACAGCTGACAATTACTTTACTAGAAAATAACATTTGAAGAGTCAGAACTGTTCTTTGTTTTTGCTGTGTTAACAATAGTGATCAGGTCAGAGTTATGTAATATTTAATCATCCATCTTTGCTCACTACATCTTAGCATTTCTTACCCTCAGGTGTGCATAATAAACTACATGTTATGAATTTCTTTTTCAAATACAAAAATTGTGAAATTACCGTTTAAAACCTTCCTGTCCTCTCGTAAGAGTGTCACTGCTTTCTGCTTCTTCTGTTTGCGCAATAAAGCGAGTTGTACTTTGAGTCAACGTGTATTCAGGGCTGTTTGTTGCTAGGTAAATAATAATAAGTGAAGTAAGTGCAAAGCAAAGGTTGTGACCTCAGCCTGCAGCTTTACTGAGTCAATATGTGTTCTGAGCTTTAATTAAGAGCCAACAGGGAAGTATACGGTGTGATATAGTTGCCATACTAGACTAGCATTAAGTACTAGATTTATGGATTATCTTGTCGGTAGTATTTGAAATAATTTAACTGATTAAAGTTGAGGTTCTTTTAACGTTGCGTCTGTATCTCTTCTTTGCAGCAAGTCTGTGCGAGGCGATGAAGAAGAGAAGAGAAGCTCCCATCGTTCAGGACATCGGGGACGTAATGCTGGCCAGGGTGAGTTAAATAATCACTGCATAAGTCACTCGTTATCTTATAATGTGAAAGGTGTTTATGTGCGGTGTATTCAGCATGTTTAACACCGTGGTGTGTGTTTGCAGTTTGAAGGTGCAGCTGGAGAGGAGTTTCAGGAACAAGCGTCGCAGCTGTGCAGCCAACAGTCTCAGGCTCTGGAGCTCATCAAGAACAAGAAACGCAAAGACCCTCGCTTCGCTCACATTATCCAGGTACACACACACACACGATTTAAAATTGAAAGACAACTGTGTCTCCCTGGATCCTTCTTTGTCTAACGTCTGTCCCAGCGGTCACAGTCGTGCAGTCGTGTGCTTTACGTGTTTGACATTTGTCTCAGGAGTGTGAAGCGAGTCCTCACTGTCGGAGGCTGCAGCTCAAAGACCTGCTGGTGTCGGAGATGCAGAGACTCACCAAGTACCCGCTGCTGCTGGACAACATCATTAAACACACAGAGGGTGAGGAGGAGTCGAGAGACGCATCGTGTAATGATCACCAACACAGGAAAACATGCCAAAAAGTGTGACGGATATTCTTTATTTTTTTTCATTTAGCCGGTTCGTCGGACCTCCCCTCACTTCAGCGCGCCCAGGCTTGTTGCCGAGGGATACTACAGGTTGTTAACGAGGTTGTCGGGGAAACGCTACACCGGCAACGCCTCAGCCAATACCAACGCAGGCTGGACGCTGCCCCTCTTTTCAAGGTAGTCAAATCATTTATGCTGGTTAACCTGTTTTTTTCTCTTCCTTCCTTGTTCATATTGTGATGTGAATGAAGTCTCTCCTCCTTTTTTTTTTTTACCTAAACGTGTTTCGTTTACTCCTCTCCCTCACAGAGTCTGGACCTCACCACTAAGAGAATGATTCACGAAGGTCCTCTCACGTGGAAAGTCAGCAAAGATAAGCAGATAGGTCAGTACCATTCTGTATTGATACAGTCTCATCAGTTTCATAAGTCGGGTTTCCACGATATTTTCTGCTGGATGTATTTACTGATGTGCGTTGGATGCAATGAATGAAATGCAGGAAATGAAACTAAGAGCGTCTGCAAGTCATCCGTTGAGTGTTTGATGGTTATTCATTTGTGCTTTATAACGTAACCGCAGTGAAACACGGCACCGTCACTTGTCTGTCTCTTCTAACGCTCGCGCAATCGCTCTCTTTTTTTCTCTGTCTTTTTTTATTTTAAATGAGTCAGGAAGCCGACAGCAGAGCCTAACTTTACTTTTAATGTTATCAAACAAAGAGAAATGCTCTCCCCTCGTCCTAAAATGGTCGTAAACCGAGTACTTCCTTGTTTTATGAATGAAGCGGTGCAGGAGTTGTTTGTTACGTGTTTCACCAATCAACAACGGTCATCCCTGCAAACACCACCCCGAAAGTTCCTGTACTTTGAGAAAGTACAACCCTCTGACCAGGGCCTTTTTGGCGAGTAAAAAGTCCCTGGAAAATGTCCCCGGAGCTTAATTTAGACCCTGGTCTCTGAGGTGGAAACGCAATGAGTTCCTCAAAAGGTTCTTACGTTCCAGGGGAAAGTTCCTGTGGTTGAAACGGGGCTATATTCTTAATCGCATGTCTCTATATTCCTCCATCAGAGATTCAAGCGCTGCTGCTGTCAGACTGCCTGGTCCTCCTCCAGAGGGGCCCGGACGACCGGCTGCAGCTCAGATATCCATCCCGCTGGCTGGGCGGAGGCGGAGGAGGCAGCGGAGACAGCAAGACCTCCTTCAGCCCTCTGGTGAAGCTGGACTCTCTGCTGGTCCGCTCAGTAGCTACAGGTAAGACTGTGGTCACACCGAGGAAAGCTCATTAAGGGACTGCGTCCATATAGCGTTTTTTTTTCTGAGCATCCGCATCTTTTTTCAATTGTTCCCAACGAGGAATGCGGCCGCCCTCGAGAAAAAGCGTCCACACCCAGCGTCTTTTTTTCTGAGCGCTATTGTTTGGATCGCTCCCACCCAGCGCTTCTACTTGAAAATCTCTGACCTTTTAAGAAAAGCGCTGGAGACGTCTGTAGAAAATGGAGGAGAAGTTGTTTTGGCCGTGTCTGTCTATCCTGAGCTTTATATGTCAGACAGAACATCATAACAAAGACCGAAAGAGCCCGTTTGTGGGAGCAGATTGGATAATTCTCTCCTGCGAATCTTGTGTTTCCTCTCCAGACAACAAAGCCCTCTACGTCATCAGCACCACAGAGAGGCAGATCTACGAGCTGGTGGCTGGGACGTCATCAGAGAAAAACACGTAAGCTCTTTTTCCGTAACTGGTAGGAAGGCTCACCGAGCATCCGTGTTCCTCTTCAGCCTCCGGAAACTTACTGTGTTTTTGTTTTGCAGCTGGAAAGATTTACTTGATAAGACCATCTCATCGTCTGGCGGTTCATCACCGCTGATCAATCACGGATCCATACCTATATCGTGAGTAAATATGATGCGTATGAATAATCAATAAAGGAATGTGTTAGGGCTCCTTTTGCCAGAAAGTTACTTGAATCACTGTTAAGACGTGTTGTGTGTTATTCTGTTATATTATTTTTACACATTTATTTTCACCGCATTATGTATTCTTTTGCTACAGTTCCCCAGGTCGACGCAGTGCGTCCCCAGTGCCGACTGGCTATGCAGGTATTAACCACATTATAAATCATCAGCCTCAAATATTATAAACTGTCTGCAAATGTTTGTGAAACATCGACTTTGAAATTTTCTGTTCCTTCCAGGTAACTCCATAACGGAGCAGTCAGATTCCATGGAGACTCATTCCTCCAACGACGACATTGTGCTCTCGGCAAACACACCCACGGACCAATCGGAGGCGTTCATCTGTGGTGAAAGAAAAGCAGTCGGCGTGGCAGAGGCCGCTTTACAAGACGGTGAGAAACGGGCATCACTCCTAGAAACTGTTGGATGTTAAAGCGAGAGAGCAGCGCGTAAGTGGTGCGTATGCGCTGCCGAGATCTGCTCTACAAACGGAAAAATAGGCCTTCTATTTATATTTTTTACGCGCGGTGTGTGGGTCATAAAGTGTCTATATTTATTTATTTATTTATTTAGTTTTATTAAACTACTGATATACAAGAAATGATTTAACCGTCATCAAAGAACTAACGGCAGATTTTTTTACCCGGTATAAAAACGGTAATTACCAGATAATGGGAACCCTGAGTTCAATCCGAGTGTAAGTTTCCAAAGTGAGCGTATTTCCCTTTTTACTGTATCTCAGTAATCAGCCGGCGATCAAACTTGAGGACAAAAAAAAACAATCAATCGTCTTTTTCCTGTCTCTCCAGTTGAAACACTAAGGCAGCTCATAATACGAGATTTGGAAGAGGACGGCTGGAGCCACGATTCAGACGACACGCCCACCAACGAGACGGCCAACGAAAGGAGCTCGTTCACCGAAAGACAGCGACCGGAGTCCCTGGAGACTGTCCTCAACTTCAGCATCAACGAATGGGAGGCCGAGCCTGAAGAAGAGGCTCCGCCCCCGGACGCAGAGCAGCCGAGCAGCGTTCAGGTCGTACGGAAAGGTAACGGAGCAGATGGAGAAAAAGCATCTTTTAATTCTTCAGCGATTCTTGATCACTCTGAGTTCATTCAATTCTCAAATCTGAAACCTTTATTTCAACTCATAGCTTGAGATGAATGTGTGGCGTTGAGTGAACTGAAAATGAACTCAGCTGCTTTCTGTCTGTCGGTGGATAAAATCTTGGGTGTCTTTAACGGCTGCCTTCCCCTGCATGTTTTCTCTGCACTCTTCGATTCATTATTTGGTTTCTTACACACTTCTCTTTTTCTCTGGCTTGCTCTTCACAACACACTCCTCACCTTTTCTTTCCACTCTTCTTTCATTCACGTACAAACCCTCCCACACATACTTTTCTTTGTCACACTTTCCTATCCTCTGTGCAATAGCTGTGGTTGCGGGTCCTTCTTCTTCTTCTGTCCCTGAAGACATCACTGCTGATGTCACGCTCCCCTCCGACCAATCATCCAAGCCGAGAGGCGAGGCCACTACACAGGGTAATGACGACTAAATTGGTCAAGTGCTGCAGACACTATTTGATTTACATGTTAAGATGGATCACTCACCAGGACTTTCTGTCCTCTAGGGAACACTTTCTACTTGGTCATGCCTACCGAGCAGGGAGAGAGCGCCACCGATGACCTCAACGACCCTCCCACACCAACCGCCAGCCACTTTCCTCAGCCTCTGGAGGAAGTAACATCACCACAGACGCAGCCGGAGGAGGATACGACGCCCGCCTGCGGTCCAGAGCCCAACCAATCGGAGGCTATGCAACTGGAACAGGAAGAGGAAACGGGCCAATCGCAGGCCGGGCACCAGAGCCACGTGATCAAAAATGTAGATGAGATTTTCCACACGATCGAGGGGTTGGCGAGCAAGTTGCGCCAGCTGAAGGTTAGTAACATATTTGGTCTAATTTATTTTGATCTAATTTATTTTTATGTATTATTTTATATATTGAATATTTATGTTTAATACTTTTTAGTAGATTGTGGAAGTGCAGTAATGTTAATTGATCTTATTTATTTTTATTTATTATTTTTGTTTTATGTATGTACAGAAAATAAATTATATATAATACTATATATGTAGTATTATATATAATTTATTTTATTTAACATGCTTTTACATTTATTTTATTTATTTAAATTGTGTGTACATAAAATAAATAATATAAAATACTATGTATATTATTTATTTTATGTTTCTCATTCTTTTACATTTATTTTATTTTTATTTTTTTCAGTTGGATTAAATTTAAAGTTCAAGAAAATCCACTTTTAAAAAGAGAATCAAAAGAAAAAAAATTTAATAAATACATGGTGTTTCCAAAATCAACGAGTAATCGAGTTAAAAAATCGTGATCTCGGTATTTACCAAAGTAATTGTAATCATAATTTTTGCCATAATCAGGCACAGAAAGGACAAACCAATTTGAACTTTTACTGGACAGTGACCACAAAATGTCTCTTTTCTTTCACTTCTGTATTTTCTTACTAGTTCGAGAGGATTATTTGTTTCTTAGGAGGATTAATGTATCTAGAGAGAGATGAAACATGCATAGTTTGAAAACAGACTGCTTTGTTGTTTGTAATCATTTTCTACACCTTCACCCGTTTACAGGAAATAGAGAAGTCCCATCACAAGCTTTTGAAAACCCTCAGAGAGCCCTTTGTCAATCAGGAGTCAGACGACCAACAGTGTCACTCGGCAACCGTCTCCAGGACGCCGTCTCTGGATCGCGGCTCAGGAGACGGTGAGGGGGGAAACTGAATCTTGAACGTTTACAAAGCAATAGCAGACGATGCAGTTTCAAATAACATCTTTTTTTTCCTTGAACCCAACCAGGCAAAGAGGGCAGTCCGGCAGAGCCCAAGATTCAGTCGACGGGATTCTGACGTCGCCGCGGATCGGATTTACTCGCGGTCACTCGATCTTGATTGTTGGACGCACCCGTACGTACCTGTCGCTGTCAGACTCGGGCACCTCAGCCCCGCCTACCCCCCCTCGCCCCCTCGTCCCCTGCATGCACTGGCCGGCGGAACAGAGCCCAGGAAAGGACCGTGAGCTGTTTTTTCAGCACAACCTCTGACTTCTACCAGAGCGCGAGGGAGTCCAGGACGGAGCGAAGAAAAGAGTATGAAGGAACAAAAAAAAAAGGCATAAGACAAGTTGACTGGTGAAGAGAGAGGAAAAAAAGTCGGAAGAATCGAAAGTGTAAAAGTTGTGAAGGAAAAGGATGTCTTGCTTTAAAAAGAAGCTGGTTGAAGAAAACGGAGCAGAAGTGTTGAAATGTTAATTTAAAGGAAAAATCCGAGGGACCCATCACCCCTGCACTTTACCCACAATGCTTCCCTCTGTCGTGTATGTCCTCCACAGTGGACGCATCAGGGACTGGAGATGCCACTGGCTTTATATATATAGGGGCCGACGTTTGAGCCAAGATGGCCTCCGGGGGTCCCCGCCCCCCTTCCACTGGTTGCTTTACACTGAGTTCACCTGCCACCACGGCCGAAGGACTGTGTCTATATAATTCAGGTTATTTGCACTGGGTAAGGAAACCATTATCACACACACACACACACTTTTCATTTAACCATTTCATTCATCTCAGACCGTCATATCCACAACACTGTGGGAAGAAAACACTAGTTATCGTCATCGGGAGCAGTTGCAGCCACACTGACATATCCACATTTTAAGCGATGTTAGTTTTTTTAAGTTCTGGAAAACACTACTGCGCTGTTTACTACTGAAAATGCTGGCAGGTTTGTTTTTTTTTTTTATTTTCAGCGCTGCTTCAGAGGCGTACAGGGATCTCAGCGATTTTAACTAAACGAAGCTCAGTGGATTCACACAGCTGTTTTCCGATCATGTAAAGATGTTTAGGATGTTTTGGGGGCAAAAAGGTTCGAGACGGGCAATGTTGGCGACGAGTGTGAGGAAAGAGGACAAATCCAGATTCAAACTTGAATTTTTCACTGAAAACCTGTTTGTCGCTCGATCAAATTGCTGCCAAAATCTCACCGCCGACATCGCCCGTCTACACTTTAAAGGTTCGACCGGGCATCCTGTAAGCCCTCTCCCCAGTGTAATGTGTGTGTAAATAGCACGGTAAATACTGTGAACCAGCAACTTCTCCCTTCTCCCATCCAGCAGTCGTACCACACACGGTGTTTATATCCATCTAGCCCACATCCAAAGCCCCCGCCCCCCTCTGCACAGAACAACTTATATTTATTGGGAGAAATGAAAAGCTTTGTAAAATGTTCATTTTACAAACTCAAGCACATGGTCCAAGTAAAAAAAAACATTAAAAACAATAACTGCTGCTCTATATGCAACTGTTAGATGAAGCAAAAAATGATTTAATAGAATCGTTTGACATTTTGGGAAACTTGTTTGCAAAGATCGATACAACTTTCATGTATGTACGGTAAATATGAAGATACCGTCAGCAGCTGCTTAGTTTAGCTCAGCTTAAGCTCTGTCGACAAAATCCACTAGCATCTCTAAAGTTGGGGACACACCAACTCGACATCAGAGAACTAGCGGCGATGAAGGCCACCTGTTGCGTCGTCTCACGTCGCCTTTGTTTCGGGCAACAATTTTCACCCGATAAACACCGCAAAGACTACAACCAACGGCCAGTTAGTGCGTACGTTCTGCACCCGCGTGAGGTGAAATAACTCTCCACATCAGGAGGCGGCGGTAGTCTGTATTCGGCATTCAGAAAGGGAAACCGGAAGACCGAGGACTGCGTGATATGCAAGCCGCTGTTATGATACGTACGTGAAACAAAGCGGCGTTTGCCGACCATTTTCGCACCACTCTCTTCACCGCTTCATTCCAGACGGCAGTATCGTTGTGAAAATATCCGTGTATAGGAATGATCAGATGATGAAGATGAAAAATGAGAAGAGCCATCTTTTGTTTTTACTCGGCTTGCTTTCCTCACTTACGTTTCTCGTCTCGTGCATTGATTCGTTTAAGCTAAACGGCCAATCAGGCTGAGAGAGTGATTTCTCTCACCGACGAGCTCCGCCGCCGATTCAACATGCCGAATCGGACGAAAAAACCTCAAACACGGGCAGACTAGAGCCGACGGTGCGGGACACACCGCAAAAACTATTCTGACGGACGATCACCGACGACCCCAAACAGTCCTACGGCCGACCGTCAGCCTTAAAAACTCACTAACAAACACGTTATATCTCATTAGTCCTTAGTCCCCGATCACACCGAGACACGTCGCTAGAAACGCGTCGCCCACAAAACCATTGTTTTCCTACGGTACGACACACCCGACAGCGCCCTTATGCAAATAGTCGCACCGCTCGTCGCTGTCAGACTTGACCCAGGCACTGTCTTTGAGCGATAGAGAGCGAGAGAACACATTTTCCCGTTAAGAACAACAAATTTTATCGCCTGGTTCGCCTTATGCCAAGAGGCGTTTTTGAAGCGTTCCGCGCCTCGATTTGATCCGCCCCTTAGCCTCTGCATGTTACTGCGCTTGAACGTATTGCTTTTACGTTACAGTGTTGTTTGCGGATTAAACAAATAAGCTATAACGTGTTAATTAGTGAGCTTTTAGAGGTGCTGGTTGATGGATTTTGTTACTTTAAGACAGAGCCACGCTAGCTGTTAACCCTCAGTTTCCGGTCTTTACACTAAGCTAACGGTCGCTGGCTCCAGCAACCGTCGTACTTAAACACACGAGAGCGGATCTCATCTAACTCTCAGAAGCAAACTATCTCTGGATCGATATGTAGGAGTAATTTAACATCCTTGACGTTCTGAATTTTTTTTTTTTGTACGCCTTCGTCGAGGCACATGTAACCAGCAAAGACTGACACTAAAGCCAAGTGCTTTTATTTCTCAAACGCCATATATCTTGAGCTCTAAAACACACTAGACAGAAACTGTATTTAAACTGTTACAAAGGAGGGGACTTCTTCTTCCAGAGAAAAATCTTTTGTGTACCAGTTTAAATGTTTTTTTTGGGAAGAATCACACTAGACTGGATTTTATTTGAGCTGGTTTCAAATACTAACTGATGGAGCGCTTTAGTGAGTTACCCAGCGAAAACTGACAATACACTAGCAAACTGAACAAACCAGGAGCCAAGTATATACAGTATTTATATACACACTACCAGCCAGATTCTACTTTTAAAATGATATTTCACTGCCTGGTGGAAGGTTTTCACTCTTTAGCCAACACACACCGAAGGAGAAGTGTAACTTGGCTCACGTACGAACAAAAGAAATGACTTCAAATGAGAGCTACTGGGGCGGATGATTGTAGCAGCTTGACATCCGTATGAACTTGAGGAAATTTGTGCTAAAATGTAAAAATGTTCTACCAAAGTGAAATATCTCTTCAGAGGTGTTGAAGGGAACAGTTTTTTTTTTTTTTTTTTTTTTTCTCTCTCGACATTTTGGCTTCTGATTTTCAAGCATCTCAGACCAGATTCCTTTTGTTTTAACGCATTTCCGTGCCAAGCTGTGCACACTCGGTTCATCACATGCATAACATATGTGTTGTCCATAATTTGGCGCAAGAAATGCCAGATGGTCTGAGCCGGTTGAATCCCAGTCGTCCACTCGACAAATCTCTTTCCTCTTTATTTCCTCCCTCCCTCTAACTACAGCATTTTTCATCTCCAATTTCTACCTCTACACTTCCGTTTCTTTTATATCTTCCATGATTTCTTCTTTTTCATACATTTATCTTGTACATTGACATCAGCGTTGGAGCCGTAATTGGCCGTAAAAGAAAAAAAAAAAAAAAAAAAAAGCTATAACTTTTTCCTTTTTTAAAAAAGATATTGCACAAACAAACTTCCCTGCACGGTGCAAACTACTGTATGCATACACACGTCTTTAACTATCATCTCATTGTCTTTTTATTTTGCCTTTTTAAAAAAACAAACAAAAAAAAAACGTGTTCACTCATGTAATATAGAGAGATCAGACCCACTTGTTTTATATATGTTAATTTTTTTTTCTGTAAAGCCTTAGTCCTCGTATTTGATTTTATTTTTGTAGATATGATTATTAAAAAAAAAAGGATGTATAAATTATTTTCTTCTCCCTTGTTTTTAAAATTGGTGAGATTGTTTAGCTGCACAGAAGGAAAAAGAGAGCTCATGTCTCAGATTCATGTGTTTTGTGAGATTAAAAAGAAACTGGATAAAGAAAAGATGTGGATCGTGAATCTTTTTGAGTTGAATTGTCACCATTTAATGTTCAGTCTTATTTTAGTTTTAGATTTAAACATGTCATATCAACTAAATTTCATACTTGTAGCTACATTACGCATCATTTTCTATATTTTTTTTAACCATAATTAAAGATTTTCAACTTCTACCACATTTCTAAATCGCCCAATTTAAGAGAAATTGTTCAGAAATGAATGTCGGCAACAAACACTTGGTAAAATTGTATATTTAGTAAAGAAATTCTTATTTATTTATAATAGATTCCACCCAATTTTTCAAGGTTGTATCTAATATTGACAGATTTCTTTACAGACCTACCTTCATCAGTTAATCAAATATTATGTGATTGTCTACATTTACTTCCTTGTATTTTTACACCTGATTAATTGGTGTATTTCCACATGATAACTGCTACTAATTAAAGTAGACCACCTTATTCAATGCGACATTGTTTAGGTAGGCTGCATTAATTGTTATATCTTTTGCCATTGTTGTAAATGTTTGTCTCGATCAGTAATGCTGCAAGAAAACTGTTTTTCAAGAGGAATTATTTTCATATTATATTAGTGCAATGTCAAATCTTGAAAGCCCATTTTCATATTGTGTTAAGGAGAAAATATTGCAAATGTTTTAAACAACTGAATTCAATTGTCAGCAGAGAAAATCATTCAGAAGTTGGTTTTGTCTCTCAGTCTGTTGTCACATTAATTATTAATAGGTTTAACCACTTCATGTAATATTTAAGGACAGCTGATAAAAAACCAGCTGTACAAATTAAAGCTATAGAGTGCTGCAGGAATGAGTCCTAAAACCTGGAAATGAGTCAGCATTTTAGCACTATGGGTACATTTTCATGTGATTAATATATCTTTTAAATTATTCTCTGCCTTTTTTGATCCAACCACTGTCCTCCTTGTTTCTATGCGTTTATTCTAGGACTACAACAATTATATTGATTATCAGCCAGTCATTTTCTCAATTAATCGACTGAGAATTGATTAGAGAATTTTGAACATTTTTGCCTGAAATTAGGTGTTTATAAAATTAATCTTATTTTGAAAATCCACCCCGTAAAATGTTTTATTTTGAAAATCACCCCCGTAAAATGTCTGTTTCATTTTAAAAATCCCCCCTGTAAAATTTCAGTTTTATTTTGAAAATTACCCCCGTAAAATGTCACGTTATTTTGAAAATTCCCCCGTAAAATGTCTGTTTTATTTTGAAAATCACCCCCGTAAAATGTCAGTATTATTTTGAAAATAATTTCCGTAAAATGTCAGTTTTATTTTGAAAATCCCCCCGTAAAATGTTTGTTTTATTTTGAAAATCCCCTGGTAAAATGTCAGTTTTATTTTAAAAATCACCCCCGTAAAATGTATTTTATCTTGAAAATCCCCCCATAAAATGTCTGTTTTATTTTGAAAATCCCCCGTAAAATGTCTGTTTTATTTTGAAAAACAAAACCGGAAGTTGTTGATGTCCTGTCTGTAGCTTGACGGTGTGTGTCTCTCAGCCGGTGCTGCATGAGCGCACAGAGCCGCTCAGCTCAGCGGGGCTCCGCCACACAGCAGCAGATGCGGCGCCGGTTGGTGGAGCTACGAGCCTTTTGTGTTGCTTTTCGGGTTTAAGATGCGATTTAACAGACGAAAAACCAAACAAAACAAAGTGTGTTCACTAAAAAAAGGAAGCTTAGTTACACTCCCGGTGATGAATACTCGTGGAAACAGATGAGAGTCTGGAGAAAGTGAATTTTGGAGGCACTTTTTGTTGCTCTGCTGCTCTGCTGCTCGGCTCTTTGTGCTGCAGCTTTCACCCTTTTTGGGATAGAAAGGTAAGACATTCCTGCATGCATTATGGGTCAAAAATGCACTGTTAGTGTGTGAGCATCTACATGATAACATGATAGCTTTAATGCAAAAACTTTAACATTTGCACCTCTTTTTTTTCCCACAAATGTTTTTTTTCTTTTGGGAACTGGTGAGCTGGCAAAAAAAAAACAAAAAACAGATTCACTAAAAGCTGGATTTCACCACCAGTGTGAACGCGTCCACCGGGTTTCTACAGTCACTTTGGCTCATTCACACATTAATTTTATCCATGCACTTTATCCATGTTGCACTTTTACGCACAGCCATGGTACATATATCACTGTTGCGCATCATCACTTGGTCCAGGGTGTGTTCTGCTTTGTCTCAGAGACCTCGCTGCGTTTCCACTTGGTGTTAAATCGTCTTTAACACTTGATTCATTCATGCTGAGTGTGTGTGTGTTTGTAAAAGGTGAAGGCCTCGAAGCCTGCAGCTCGGCTTGCTTTTTAAGGAGTGTGTTATTGAGGCTGCAGCCACGCCTCGCAGGCCCCACTGCCACCCTGAGGCCTGGAGGCCCCCTGGAGACACACATGGGGGTTTTATTAGCCAGCAGGCATACACCCACCTGAGGCTGCATCCAAAAACTGAGAGGTAAACATTAATACAGTCAGATGAAATGTAATAATACAAGTTTAGTAACTTGTTTAAACTTGATAAACCTCATATGTCAAATATTTTATGACAATCACTTTTTTTTTTGGAGGTGTTTAAAAGGACTATTTGTAACTTTTAGAAATGCTTGTTAACAGCGACACCTGTGGGCGTTAAGTCAACGAAAGTCAGCGTGGGGCTTGTGCTCGCTCTACATAGACATGAACGAGCATCGCTCAAAACAGTGAGGCGACACACGTCAGCTAAAAGCACAATATCACTCTGTATTTCACCTGCTTGGCAGTAATGTTAGCTGACCAGACAAAGGTCTCTACATGAATCACTGCTGATCCTAGTGTTGGCTTTTCCTGCTGGCTGAAGCAAGAAGAGAAACGTTATCGTCTCCGAGCGCGCCCGCAGGGAGACACCGGCACCCGGTCAGAGACAGTAACGTTTCTCTTCTTGCCTCAGCCCCCTGATGACGTTTCTCGCTGCAGAGCCCTGTCACTTCACAAGACACGGGAAACCTCTGTTGGTCTGGAGGAGCTGCAGCAGTTATTTCTGCACAAACGTCCACTGTTCATTTACTAGATATTCTCAGAGCTAAACTAACTCTTCCTCAGTGTGTAGTGAGCGCGCGTTCACGTCTAGAAGTGGAGCGAGACAGCGAGAATGTGCGCATTGTGTTAGTGAAGGCAAGCAGGCAGCGGAGGCCGGGACTACACGCGAGCTCGCATGTGTCCCGACCCGGTACATTTATACGCTTAAAAAGTTACAAACAGTCCCTTCAATGGCCACAGGTGTCGCTGTTAACAAGCATTTCTGATTCTTACAAACAGTCCCTTTAAAGTTCCAAAAAAAAGTTTGACACACACCAGAATAACATAACGTTTATTTTGAAATTTGTCACCGGAAGTACACGTATATCCGTCTGGGATGAATGACACCGTCAACAGAGCAGAGGACTTTCATCTGTGTAGATTTCTTTGACGGTAATAATAACATCTTCCATCTCCAGCATTCATCAGCTTTGTCTCAGTTTCTTTATTATGAGCGTGTGTGTGTGTTGTCTTTAACTGTGTCTGTTTATTTTAGCTGATGCTTTTGGTTTTTGTCCTCCAGTCTGCCTGTTTGTCTCTCTGTCTCATCCTGTCTCTAACACATAGAAAGCATAAACAGGAACTACTGCAGACAAGACAGCTAGTATTTATACCAGGCATCATAATACAACGTAAAGTTTGGTTTGTTTGCATGCCCTAAAACTAGTATAAGTTATTATGAAGTAAACTTAGATAAAGTTCAAGTATACTTTATGTAACTAGTACACTAATATAAATGTACTAGTAGTATAGATGTAGTATAGTTATAGAATGGCTTTTCCAATCAGCTGAATTTGAGTCTTTTGTATGCTTGTGTGCTGATGTGTATGTATGTGCATATGTAATTGTATGAATATGTATATGCTTGTTTCTTTATTTTCCCATTCTATTGTTTTTTATTTAATTATTTATGTTTCA
>CAKAOH010022942.1:0-19683 GCA_916701665.1 Sebastiscus tertius | reverse complement strand
CATCGCTCAAAACAGTGAGGCGACACACGTCAGCTAAAAGCACAATATCACTCTGTATTTCACCTGCTTGGCAGTAATGTTAGCTGACCAGACGAAGGTCTCTCCATGAATCAATGCTGATCCTAGTGTTGGCTTTTAAGAGAAACGTGATCGTCTCCCGACTGTCCCCGCAGGGAGACACCGGCACCCGGTCGGAGACGATAACGTTTCTCGCTGCGGAGCCCCGCTGCTTCACAAGACAAGGGAAACCTCTGTTGGTCTGGAGGAGCTGCAGTAGTTTTTTCTGCACAAACGTCCACTGTACATTCACTAGATATTCTCAGAGCTAAACTAACTCTTCTGCAGTGTGGAGTGAGCGTGCATGAACGTGTGGAGGTGGAGCGAGACAGCGAGAACGCGCAGGATGTGTGAGTGAAGGCAAGCAGGCAGAGGAGCAGAAACTCCGGCCACACGCGAGCGAGCATGGGATCCCGACCCGGTAGATTTATACGTGTAAAAAGTTACAAACAGTCCCTTTAACTGGATGCATACTGGTATGGTTTGGCAACATTACACCATATGACCACAAACTCCTGATGAGGACCGTGAAAACAGCATCTAAAATGATTGGATCACCACAGTAACAGGACATTTACACCACTCGCTGCAGGAGGAAAGCATTTCATTGCATTTCACTGTACACTCTACTTTTAAATGCATATGACAACTTGAAACTTGAAATATTTTATATGACAATCACCTTCTGGACACATTATTTGACACTTTATTACAGTGTGGTAGCAGTTTTTGACCTGGCCAGTGTGTTTCCACCCTGCACATGGAGTCCAGTGTTAATCAATCAGGTGGATTGATTACAGTGGGAGAGGCTCGTCATTGTGATCGATGGGATTGACCGTCTCAGGCTGGGTGGGAGAGAGGCAGAGCTGCTTTTGTTTATGTTTATGGCACGATAATACCAGATGTCTACCGATAGTGGATTTTTAAAGGCCGATATAATACCGATAGCTTTGAGCAGTTGATTATTGGCCGATATCTTCTTTACTTCTGCAGCAGCCTTGTTGGCTACTTTTGCATACGCTTAATAAATCTGTGTTTATTTAGTGTCATAATTCTCCCGTATTTCTCCCAATTTATAGCAAATTTTCACACTTTTTTTCCTTTTGTTTATCTTCTGCGCTCGTCACAGCGTGCGGCGCCCAAAGTTAGGCTTTCCTCGATGCAGCGGAAAGCCGTCGTGGCAATACGCAAGCCGTTGGAAATAACGGGTTTCAGAGCGCAGTGGTGCCGTTGTCGCGTTATGTCTGAAAGGACCCTCAGTGAGTGAGAGATGGAGAGTACTAAGAGAAAGAATACTCAAGCAGGAACAAAAATAAATAAAAACGGATGAATATTAGTTTATGCCAGAGATTCACACGCTAAATTCAAGTTAAAATCAAAAGGTTAGGGTAAAATCAAATGTAAAATCAAAAGTTTAACATAAAAATGCTGTGGCAGAGTACTTATTATTATTTCGTTATTTTCACTCTTTTAAAGTCCCCAGGAAACAAAGTCTCTGAAACTCTAATTTTTCAAGGTTGGCAAGTCTGCTTATCACTCCAAATGTAATAATTTGTAAGAGAACATCCTGCAGTGTGATTTGATGGATTATTTATATCATTGGAAAATGTTCTATTTATTTACAATGGGCGGTTCTGTGGCTTACAGTATGACCGGCCAGGATTACCTCTGTTGCGCGTCTCGTACGTTGTTAAATGCCACTCTGGCGAACCGTTAAAGTGGCAGTAAGCAGAATATTTTTGGCATCATTGGGCAACAATTCCATAATAACCTTTCAGCATATTGTAATTCAAGTGTTGTGAGAAAAAACTAGACTTCTGCACCTCCTCATGGCTCTGTTTTCAGACTTTAGAAAATGTAGCCCGTGACGGGAGACTTTGGCCAATCACAGGTCGTTTCAGAGAGCGAGCGTTCCTATTGGCTGTTCATTCAACCGAGGCAGCTGTCAGTCATTTGCAAACTCCGATCAAACGGTCAAACTAGGCAGCGCTGATCAAATATGAATCGCAAGTGATTGACAGCTGCTCAGAGACGGCAGGCTCCAGCTCGGCTCTGATTGGTTGTTTTCCTCCAGTCTGTGAAATCTTGCAGATGCCATCAGGAGCACCAGAGGACACAGAGGAACATGATATTTTTTCACATTACCTGTCTCATGCACTACTGTCAGGATATAGTGACCGTTTTATAAAAATAACTTCTTTTTTTTTTTAAATCATATTTGCTCCATTTCTACCCACTGAAGCTTCAAGTCTGCACAAGCTGCAGCAAGGATCATGTTTATGCCACTAGAGAACGTGCACTCTCAGGTCAGCGAGATTTCCATTTTTAACCATAATGTAACAACGGCCCAATATATTCTCCTTTTTTTAAAAAATACAGAAGTAGAGAGAGATGTTTTTGAGAAGTGTTTTTAATGTTTCATTATCTCTCCGGCCACTCCGGGACATTAACGTTGTTTTTTACGCTCTGTCTCATTTTCTTGCTGGAAAACAACTCGTCTCCCAGGTGGCTGTTTTCTTGCCGGCTGCATCAGGTTTTCCTTCTCCATATTTAGCTGCACTCATTTCCATTTTCAAATTGCAGGATGAGGAGGAAAACGCAAAATATCATTTTTAATTAATTATCATTGTGCTGCAGAGACGTCCCGGCCTACACGTCATATTCTACAGACTTGTGAAAACATCTGTGTTTGGTACAGATCCTGCAAAGAATTACACCATAATCGTTTTAATAAGTTTTTCAATTGAAAATGAGAATAATTATGTAAAAGTGATCATTCCCTCTAATATTGTATCGCAATATCAGTCAAAATAATCGCAGTTAAGTATTTTTTCAATGCAACTAACGGTTACTTTCATTATCGATTAATCTGACCATTATTTTATAGATTAATCGATTAATCGTTTGGTCTTTTAAATGTGTGAAAAATGTCCATCCTAGTTTCTCAAAGTCCAAGGTGACGTCTTTAAATGTTTTGTTTTGTCCAAAACCCAAAGATATTCAGTTAAATATGATAAGAAAAGCAGAAAATCTCCTTATTTGAGGGTCTGAAAACAGCATTTTCTGCCATTTTTGCATAAAAAAATTACTTTACTTTACAATTAATCGATTAGTTGTCAACTATTAAATTAATCGCCAGCTATCTTGATAATCGATTAATCCGTTTGAGTAATAAACGAACAAAAAAGAAGTAAATCCAGCTTCTTAAATGTGAATATTTTCTGGTTTCTTTCCTCCTCTATGACAGTAAACTGAATATCTTTGAGTTGTGGACAAAACAAGACATTTGAGGACGTCATCTTGAGATTTGGAAGAAATTTTCACCATTTTCTGACATTTTATAGACACAAACAACTAATCTCTTAATCGAGAAAATAATCGTCACATTAATCGACAATGAATATAATCATTAGTTGCAGTTCTACTCGACACCAGGAATGAGAAACTGTGTGTGAAGTATTGCAGATCCTTTGAATTGAAATGCATTTTCAGCGCAGCCTCGTGTGCCTACTTATAGATCTGTCCCAGCTGAGAAGTCCATGTGGGAATCACATGAAAGCCATTAGCGGAGTGGACACCGTCCACTGTGGGAGACGGACGCAGGAGGTCATGGCACAAATTGAGAGCGCGAGGAGCTTTGCTATTACATTAAGAGTGTGTTTGTTCTACGGGGAATTCGGAAAGTACCTGTTTGTCAAAAATCACCGAGCCTCATGCAAGAACATGTTTTTATCGGAACTTTCTTTGTACCGCGAGCTCGTACGAGTGTTCCATATCAGATTCAGCAAACGCTCCGAACTTCAGATAACCGTGTAAATGGCCTGCGTAAACATGAGGCATGTATATTAGCATTTGCCCGGTTCATCAGTCTCTATATAACTGGCTTGTGACGGCAAAGCGTTCATTACGGCGTCGCTATTTGATCATTCGATGTCGGCTCTTCTTATCACTGTGAAGCAGAATTCACCGAGCGTTGGATTGTTCACCCACTAATAGGGAACGTGAGCTGGGTTTAGACCGTCGTGAGACAGGTTACCTGCTGATGATGCGTCGTTGCAATAGTCATTCTGCCAATGCCAATATATCAGCACGCCGTCTGAAGACACGCTCTCTTCTAAAGGCGAAAGAAGTGATGGTACGTGTCCACAGCCTCCGTCCTTTTTGTTTCCACGCTTCCCATTCATTGTCTATGTAAGCAGCCGTTGCATTGCATTCTGGTAGCGAGACTCATTTGCATGAAGTTGAGGTCTAGGCTACTTTATGCAAATCCAACGCGATTCACCGCCTCCGTAAACTCCTGAGAAACTTTTAAACCGACTGTCGTCAATCTAAAATAAAGAGAGATTCAGCGACTACATGGTTTATTTCTCACCTAAAATGTTTTCAGAAACACGTTTCGGTGAACTGTTTCCGTGATATAAGAGAAGAAAGTTTCCAAACGAGCCGCCATGTTGGTTCCGGTTTGAAAGCCGGGAGCAGCAGCCCACGAGGGAAAGCGTTCGTCCAATCAGGTGCCGCATGTCTAGTGGCAGCCCATTAAGCGTCCAATGCTGGGAAGCGATGGCAATGTGGACACGTACCATCAGCCAGCCATGACGCGCCTGGTTACACTTCCTGTTGACCTTATTATATACAGGTGAAGAATTCCTGTCATGGCCATTTGATAAGAGTATTGAATACTTGACAAATCTCCCTTTTTAAGATACATTCTGAACAGATAAAAAATGTGCGATTAATCGTGATTAAATATTTGAATCGATTGACGGCCCTACTTCAAAGTAATGAAATGTACAATCCATCAGTGAAAAACGTTGGTTTGGATAATAGAACATGCCTTTTATGACAGGTCTGGACTGTGAAACCCGTAAATTGTGTTCGCACCTAAGAGACAATTCAAAATACTATTAAATAAAATTGTTTTTTCAGAAC
This sequence comes from Sebastiscus tertius, assembly GCA_916701665.1. NCBI lineage: Eukaryota > Metazoa > Chordata > Actinopteri > Perciformes > Sebastidae > Sebastiscus > Sebastiscus tertius. The sequence goes on along the minus strand of CAKAOH010022942.1, from coordinate 14,697 downwards.
GAATCTGTGGTTTTTGCATGAGGCCCGTTGTGTATAGTCCAGCTGAACACTTAAAATGGAGGACAGAAACGGATGAATCGTAGCGGGGTAAATGATCAGTGTCTTCTGAGGTGTGTATTTGAGGGGAGAATGAGAGGAGGAGGGGAGGGGTGCAGGGTTGATGTTCTGGTTGCTGTGGCAACAACCCCCCTCCTGTCTTTTCTCACCCCTACCCTCCCATTCATCCCCATTGTAGTAGCTAAGCTCTGTTGCCCTTGGAGACCACGGGGGACAGTTGGGGAATGTGGCGTCTGGGCGAGTATGTATCACACATGGACCCAAAACAAAAGATAAACAAAATACATTTGTATAAAAGAGGCTCAGCGGTCGTACATGTTTCAGCTTTTAGTTGAGTTCTTCACGTATGAAACTGGAACATTTCGGAGCTGCTCTCCGCTCCTGCATGTCGTGCACTCTGGAGACTCGTAGCCCAGAATAGAAGGTGGCGTAATTGCCCTTTATTGGCTGAGAACACACTCGGGGCCAAATCACTCGCTCATAAAAACTCCCTCAAAAGAGGAAGAATGAAGACTTTCACACACCTCCGAGTGCCAACATTTAACAATGTCTCTCTTCTTGAGAGACCGAGATGCTTTTATTCCTGTCTGATATGACAAATTATCCCCCTCTCTCTCCTCATTCCTCTTTCTGCCTCCCGTCTGTTCACTCTCCTCTCTCTCTCTCTTTCTCTCACACTGGCTTTTGCCTTTTTCCAAAACTCGCCATTTCTGTCATTTATCTTCTTCTCTCTCACCCCGTCTTCCTCTCCCGTCTTTTTTCCCAGGCCTCCAAGATAGATTCCCTCAGGAGTAAAGTGGACTTGCTGCGCCTCCCTCTGGCTCTCTCCACCAAGTCCATCAGCAGCCGGAAGAGTCAGCTGGGCGTGGTCTGGGAGAAAGGCGGCTGCGGCGGCGGCGGCGGCTCGGGGAGAGGAGGTGCCTGGAAACCCCGCCCACCGCCGGCCTCCGACATGGACAACGAGTCGACGTACTCGGGCTACTCCTACAAGTCGTCCCACTCGCGAAGCTCCCGCAAACACAGGTAGGGGACCACGGGTCGTAGTGTACTGTAAGGGAGGGCTGCAACTAAGGATTATTTTCATTACTGGTTAATGTGATTAAATGTTTAGTCTGTAAAATGTCAGAAAATAGTGAAAGATTGTCATTGTAGTTTCCCAGAGCCCAAGTTGACGTCTTCAAAATGCCTGTTTTGTCCGATTTTCAGTCCAGAACTGAAAGACGTCCAGTTTACTACCATAGAGGACTGAGAAAAACAACAAATATTTATATTTGTGAAGTCGAAATCAGTGAATTTGGCACAAAAAAAAATCACCTAAGCAATTAATCAAATATCAAAATAGTTGGCAATTAACTAGCTGCAGCTCTAGATTATACATAACCTGCCAGGACAGGCAGTTTTGCAATAATTATTGTCTATCTTTATGGATAATAAACCGTCCCTGACTTCTTCTTTTCTCTCTAGGGAGAGACGGGACCGGCATCGCTCGAAGAGTCGCGACAACAGCATCCGTGGAGACAAATCGGTGACCATCCAGGCTCCCGGAGAGCCGCTGCTGGACGCCGAGTCCACCAGAGGAGACGACAGGGTCAGAGTTCGATTTTGAATCCTTCCTCTTTCAGCTGTGTTCTGCCGTTTATCTCCAACGCTCCTCTCTGCTCTCTCCTCAGGATGACAACTGGGGCGAGACGACCACGGTGGTCACCGGCACCTCCGTGGACAGCATCTCCAACGAGGACCTGACGCGGATGACCAAGGAAATAGAGGATTCTTCGCCGTTGGAGTGCCGCCGTTACCTCAGCCCGGCGTTGGGCGCCGTCCTGGGACTCTTCGCCCTGGTCACTCCTCTGGCCTTCTTGGCCCTCCCGCAGCTCCTTTGGCGGGATTCGCTGGAGCCTTGCGGCACGCCATGCGAGGGCCTTTACATTTCTCTGGCCTTCAAGCTCCTGATCCTCCTCATCTCCACGTGGGCGCTGTTTCTCCGCCCGCCCCGAGCCACTCTGCCGCGCTTCTTCATCTTCCGCTGTCTGTTGCTGGCGTTGGTCTTCCTCTTCGTGGCGTCCTATTGGCTCTTCTACGGGGTGCGGGTGCTGGAGCCCAGAGAGACGGACTACAGGGGGATTGTGGGATACGCGGCGTCTCTGGTGGACGCGCTGCTGTTCATTCAATACCTGGCGCTGGTGCTGCTGGAGGTCCGACACCTGCAGCCGGCTTTCTGTCTGAAGGTCGTGAGGACCACAGATGGAGCTAGTCGCTTCTACAACGTGGGACACCTCAGGTTAGTGTGTCTTTTATTATTTTTAAATTATTAAATTATTTGTCCATTTTCAATTTACATTTTCCTTGTGGATATCTCATTGCCATCATCAAGGCGTTATCTTTGCAGCAGGGTTGTTATGTAAGGGATAATGCACAGCGAGACGGTCATTGTTGTGAAATAAACCCCGACGAGGCAATGCAAGAGGTTTATTTCACAACAATGACCCGCTAGCTGTACATTATCCCACTTATTACACGGCTACTTACTTAAGAAATCAATAATTTAACACAAATACGGTCCGACATTAGATCTGCGCCTCATAGCAACGGTCTGTTATACATAGCAACGATCTGCTATAAAGAAATAACAGACCGTAGAACGCCGTGATTGACCAATCAGAATCGAGTATTCAACAAAGCCGTGTAATAAATCATCAATCGTGCAGTCGATTATTTGGCTGTTTATTAGGAGGATATCTCACTGCCAAATAGATCTTAGCCATTTATAAAGCAACAAACCTTTTTCACTCATCACTCCTGAACTCTAAGGTTTAAATGCAAATAACGTTTCTTCTGAAACCCCAAACCAATTCAAACCAAATAATCAAAAAGATTAAAGTGCAGCAATTAATAAATGCACACGCAAAGCAAACATCGGAATCAAATCAAGATTACATCAGCTAATACACATGCATGCAAAAACAAACATCAAAATCAAGAATATTCTGAGACGCCGGCTCCACATAACAGAGCTAAACGTGCATAAACACGACTATTTTTACACTTCAGGTCTATTTTCTTCTGTTTTACACACATCCACAATGCCAGGTGTGTACAGACGTACTTAAAGCTGTCCACTTGTGATCCGATCACTCAGGACGCATGTTAATGGGCCTTAGATGTCACCATATTGTTGACATAAAGTAGTCCGACACAGCAGCTGCTATGCTAACTTTTGACCGCACTTTGAACGACCATATTTAGGTGGCATATAATGACAAATGATCCTGCAAAATGTGCTTTCTGTCTACAGCAAACACAATGGACATAATTCAGTAGTCATGTGCCTGAATCACTTTAAAGTTTGCACAATTTTATCCTCATACACAGTGACAATATTCCCATGCAGGATTACAACATTTCCAAACATTAAAAGAACAAATACAGACAGATTGTGCAGCATTGGCAGAAGTTGCTCTCTTTTGAGTGCCGTCAAGTCTTAGAGATCATTAAGGACGCTTCGACATGTGGACTGGAGGAGCCGGGGAATCGAACCGCCGATCTTCCTGTCAATTAAAAAACATTTTTTTCAACAAGCAGATCATTCCCTGCAGGTCAACTTTTACCTCAAACTAGAGACTTTTTTCTGTCATGCGTGCAGCCCAGTGGGAGTGACTTTAACCACTTCCTCCATCTGCATGTTAACATCATGAATCTGTTGTAACGGGCGATATGCACCGATAATAATGGCGCCTTTTTTTTTGTAATATGCCGGTTAAAAAGAGGAACTTTCTTTTTTCTTCCTCTGACTCTTGCGACGCAGTATTCAGCGGGCGGCGGTGTGGGTTCTGGACCAGTACTACAGTGACTTCCCGGTCTACAACCCGGCTCTGCTCAACCTGCCCAAGTCCATTCTCTCCAAGAAGATGTCTGCCTTCAAGGTCTACAACCTGGGGGAAGGTAAACAGGATCTTGTGGAAGAGTATTTCATCTTTAACCTGTTCCTTTGAACAAGCAATGAGACATCACACTACGTGAACAATAACATAATGATACATGTGAGCCTTATTTCCTAAAAATAAGCAAATTAGTATGTAAATTCCCAAATTTATACATTGAAAAAAAAAAAAACAGACATGCAAATAGGACGTTCTGCATTGCTCTGCTCGCAAAGAAGACGGAGAGGTTAATTTAGTTGTTTCTGTCAACAGAGAACAGCACCAGTAACTCTACGGGTCAGTCCAGAACCATGGTGGCAGCCGCCGCTCGGAGAAGAGACAACTCCCACAACGAGTACTACTACGAGGAGGCGGAGGTGGAGCGGAGGGTCCGCAAACGTAAAGCCAGGTGAGGACACAGCCACACAAATACATAGAACGCATAAGCCACCGCAGGAACTTTTTCTCCCCCGAACTAGGAACCTTTTGAGGAACTAGATCAGGGTCCAAATGAAGTTCCGGGGACATTTTAGCCTCTTAAAAGGCCCTGGTTGGAGGGTCGTACCTTCTGAAAGTACAGGAACTTTCGGGGTGGGGTTTGCATGGATGACCGTCGCTGATTAGTCAAACACACACACAGCGTCTCTCCTGCAATGGCTTCAACTCGTGTACCGCTTCATTCATAAACAAGGACCATTTTTAGGACGAGGGGAGAGCATTTCTCTTTGTTTGTCATTAAAAAAAGAGAGTCAGCGCGGCGAGGCTGTGAATGAAAGGAAAAAGTAATTTTCTGATTGTTTTCGTGGCGGTTCCGTTCTAATTCACAAATAAATAACCATCAAAACACTCAACAGATGATTTACTGTGGAGACGGAGGCTCTTAATGTCATTTTCTTCTATTACATGGTTCAGTGTATCAGTAAATATCGTCGTAGTGAGACAAAATCTAACCATGTTGCTTTTTCATACTTCTTCGGACTAATTTTCCTAAAACGCAGACAACAGTGAGTTATGAAGGATGTGATGGACTGTAAATGATCTCCACAAGTCAATTGAGTGAAGGTTAGGCCTAATAAAATGACAACCGAGTATTAAAATGTATTGATATATATTTCATCAAGAGTCCCTTTTCATATTATGTGTTGTTATTTGACCCATTGTTGATATATATATATAGTACATATTGAGAGAGAGAGCTCTTTTATTGAAGTTGGTGTCTCACTCATTCTGCCGTTTCTCCTCCCAGACTGGTGGTGGCAGTAGAAGAAGCCTTCACCCACATCAAGCGTCACCAGGCCGACGAGGCAACCGCGTCCTCCCCCAAACACCCGCGGGAGGTGATGGACCCCAGGGAGGCGGCCCAGGCCATCTTTGCCCCCATGGCGAGGGCCATGCAGAAGTACCTCCGCGCCACCAGGCAGCAGGCCTACCACAGCATGGAGAGCATCATCAACCACCTGCAGTTCTGCGTCACACACAACATGACCCCCAGGGTAAGGAGGGTAGCTTCAAGGGGTTTTATTGGTTTTATTTTATATTTTAAATTGACATCACTTCTATTCTGTTTCATTTAGTGTATTTTTTTTTTTTTTTAGGGCTGTCAAAGTTAACAATAATAACGCGTAATCGCACATTTGTTTTAAAGCCGCTAATTTCTTTAACGCATTAACGCAACTTGCAATTTTTAAGGTGGTAGCGGGCTCAGTTTTAAAGCTAGAGCGAAGATACAGGCATCATATGAAACTAGAAAATAAACTGAATAATAATTGATTTCCAATAATAAATATATACATACATTAGCATAAAGCAGCATATTTGCCAACTCCCATGTTGATAAAAGTATTAAATACTTGACAAATCTCTCTTTAAGGTACATTTTGAACAGATAAAAAATGCATGATTAATTTGCAATTAATTGCAATTATATATTTTAATCGATTAACAGCCCTTATTTTTTTCAAATATTAATTATTTATTTTTATCTCGTCACTTTTTCAAAGTCAGAGTTTTTTTTTAATTTATTTTAGCTTTTAGTTTAAAGGTGCTATTAATAACATTAAGTCACTTGATTTTGATTTCTCCCTTCCCTCGTTGCATTGCATCTTCACAACAAATGGTTGCCAGTTCGTTGCACAATCTGCATATTTTATGGTTGAATGGAACGACTCTTTTGTGGTAGAGTAAAATTAATTTTGCAACATGTAGCTATAGGCCTACATTAGATGTGTGTGAAATAAATACAAAAGAAACAGGATGACAATAATGTTGGTAGTTGTTGAATTGAATTGAATGAATTAAAATTTTAAGGGTTACTGTTCGGATATTTTAAGCTAAGAACGCTTATATGCGCTAACGTTAGTTGTCATGTTGTTGTTGTTGCCATGGTAAATGTTCACTTATTCTGCAGCCTGATGGAGACACCAGCGTCAAACTCAGCCATTTATCCATTTTGTCCAAACTAACTGGCAACTTAGTGTTCGATGACAGAGATACCACATAATACCAATGTTGTTTTACTGTTGGCTCACAAGCCTTGTTAGAAGTGGGAACCAAACGGCCGCAGATATAAACAAAACATTAATTTTGGAACCGTCATTTTTTTTTTTTTTTTTAGCAAAAGCCGTACTTTTATTCGGCACCTTTCTACAAGCTCTGTGGATGTTTTTTTTTATTATTTGTCTATATAAAAATGTTATCAACATGACCTTTAATTTTTTTCTCTGTATTGTTATCAGTTACTTTAAAAAAACTGGTTCGTCGTCTGCATTTATGAAGCTTTTATAGCATTTACACCCATTTTTTCCTTCACTTTTAATCATCCAAAGTATATTTTAAACAATCATCTCGCCTGAGGTTGACGCCGTTCGCTGTAAACTGTGACGAAAAGTGTCCTCTTAGAGCAGTAAACATATATTTTAAAACCGTGGAAATATCCAATTGGGTTGAAAATCTGTTTTGTCTGCTGCTCTAAAACTCCTGCCAAATTTTCAACATGATATTATGTCTCAGTGACCGTGTATTATTAGTGCAACTATTGATAAACTGATTTGCGCATATTTTTCCTTCCCAGGCTTTCCTTGAGCGTTACCTCAGCCCCGGTCCCACCCTCCAGTACCTGGACACCAGCAGGGGGCGCCACTGGACACTGGTGAGCGAGGAGCCGGTGACTACTGCCCTGCGTCAAGGCCAAGTCTTCTCCCTGAGACGTCTCGACTTCTCCCTGGTCGTCACGGTGACGCCCCTCCCCTTCCTCCGCCTGGGCGAGGAGTTCATCGACCCCAAAAAGCACAAGTTTGTCATGAAGCTCCAGTCAGAGACGTCTGTGTAGAAGGGTGAATCACAAAGGTACTAATCTTAGTGCTACCCCTTTTTACTTATTTTTCACGATTATATTTGTTGACACCCAAATGACGTGGCTTAGACATAATGAAGTTAGAGTGAAGAAAAGGTGACAGATCATCTCTGACCTTTTTATGTTCCTCAAACAAACATAAAAATAGACACTTAAGTGCTGACTGTTAACTTCTGATTCGACAGACCGCTTCCAGTTTCTATGAAGTATTAGTGAAGCTCAATCTTTTTCACGGCTGTTCTCACTCGTCTGTTCCCCTTTTTACTTGAACTTCTTGTTTGCTTGTCGAATTTGGCCTTCAGCGACTACAAACAGGCAGAATCAGGCTTTTACTTAAAAGGTCCCCTGGTCTTTTTCTCACCTTTTGGACATTGTTTCGATTCTCTGACTGAATCAAAGGGAGGTGAAACTGCTTTTTGAGCTACTTCGTCTATTTTGGATTCCACTGAATAGTTGACGAGTAGAAAGGTGGACACGCATACTGAAATTATGAAGTAAGAAACACTGGATGGACTTGATGCACTGGGCTTTTTCATGATTGCATTGTTTTGTATTATTTCCTGCTCAGGTTTTGTGGAATCACTTCTCATTTCTGGAGAATTTACAGAAATGCACTACTGCACTGAGAAGAATTACATTTTCTAAGCACAACGTAGGTACAATATAGGACCAGTTTATGTTCAGTAACACACTGATAGCGGATGTTTTCACCTCTACATGTGAGAGGTTTGAATTGGACTTGATGAGCGCCCGCATGTTGGCAACGGAAGTGTTGTTTTGTCATCCAGACAAGTTCGCTAGCTTTAAACATCGAATTAAAAACAATTTACCGTCATCAAAATGTCTGGTTGTTGCGTGTTCGGTTGTAAGAATCGATATTGCAACAGCGGACTCAAGTTGTACAAATTTCTGAAAGGATTACGTTTCAGAGCAACGGGTGTTTCGGTTTAACGAGTGACCGTGTTAACTGGTCCGCCGAATACGTCTGTGGTTGCTCTTAGTAACTTGCGTGAATGTAAATTAGGGCTGCGCGATTACGGCCAAAATGCTAATCACGATTATTTTGATGAATGTAGAGATCACGATTGTTTAAAAATGTAAAAAATGCTATTGCAATTTCACATTTAAATAAAACAGAGTGCTGCTTTCACTTCCATGTTGTGCTAAATTGTAACTGTCGACAACTCCAAATGTTATCCTTTTACTTTGTTATCATTTATAGTTGCTATACGCAACACAATTCAAATGATTAGGAAATAAATGACTGTATTTTTATTTAAATACTTTCTTTGATAAAAGTTAAACATGTCCAATTTCTCTCTTAATATCCATTTTATATTTCTGTGAAAACATCTCCTTCAAACAACTGGATTTATTCAAGTTTCGCACCAAAAACTACATTTTACAAGATTACATTTGAACACATCATGATAACTTGATAATTTACCTTCACCCAATACTCTGTACTCTTCACCCAATATCTCCTTCTCCGCTTCTCCGTTAGTGCTTTTAATTCAGGAGTCAGTCTGGTGTTATTCTTTTCCAGGACACTCTTGGCTTTGTTCAGCTCCTCCACTTTGCTCCTCTCCTTCTCCACCTCCTCCTTTACTTGACCCTGTCGCTTCTGTAGTTCCTTCAGGGTTTGTTCTTGCTGTTGGAGCTTCTGGTCCCGTTTCACCAGCTCCTGCTCAAACGATCCGCGTCCCGTCTGCAGATCCTGGATCTGAGCCTCTAAACCTGTCTGATGGCTACGGTTAGCGGCCAGCTCTTCCTGAGCCAAGTTCAGCTTCTCCTCGGACGCCTTTAGGTCTTGACGCAGGGCAGAGACCTCAGACTCCTTGCCGTAGAAGTCATACTGAAGCTTAGCGAGGCTTCCTTTGCTTTGCTCCAAGGCCTTCTGCAGCTCCGTCGACCGGCTGCTCTCAGAGGCCAACTCCTGGCCGAGCCCCGACACCTGGGCCCTCAGCTTACCCTACTGAATAGAGCTTGAACTCATCATAATGCAACCTCTGTTATTTAGCCAAGCAGGACTGTGCTGTCCACCATCTGATAACAATATCCACCAAATACGTGTATATATCTGGCCACTGAATATTGGGCCACTTGTAAAGTCTTCTACTCACTCAGCACATGGATCTGGAAAGTCAATTTATTTAGGTTGCATTCGCGATCTTTGGTGGTTAATGCCCTCGCTAATGCATCGCTTGACAAGCTATTGCACTCCGCCATACTTCCGTTGCCAAAATGCATGCCACACCTACGTACGTCATTGTTTGAAAACCGTAAAAGGGTCTGTTCCTCAAATGTGCTTCTTCTTTTTGGCAGCTGGATATTAATTACTGTCTTTGATATTTTGCAAAGTGTGTGTGTGTGTGTGTGTGTGTGTGTGTGTGTGTGTGTGTGTGTGTGTGTGTGTGTGTGTGTGTGTGTGTGTGTGTGTGTGTGTGTGTGTGCGTGGCTGCATCACCAACAAGGACAAAGTGGGCAACTGCGACCCAAAATCCCCCAGGTTCCCTCCACGTGGGGTAATTTGATTAATTCAAATGTTTTCTATTTAGGATTTTTCACAGTTAATGTACAACACAAATTAAGATAGGTCGTTCATTGCCTAACCCCAGTTATGGCTAGAATGGATCCCTCTTGTGTAAAACTCTTGCGAGAGTTCGTGTTCATGCGTTTACGTTCTGCAGGCAGCGTAGCAGTCGTTGAGTAATCATGTATCTGTTGTATTTGCAGTTCTGTGTGACATGTTAACATGCTAATTTGTTTTGGATTAAGGTTCTACTAATGTAATGAAGTCATGAAACAAGTTATTTTTTATTATCTTAAAGTTATGAGGAACTTTAATTTTGTGTTGATTTTGACCATCTCTGTGGGTAAAAGCGGTAGTGTTTCTGAGCACCAGAGTCCCTTTAGAAAACCTAATATTGTATTAGTACTATCTGGGAGACATCACGTTTATTCACTTTACATGGAACTTAAATTAATGCAGTACCGAATTATGTTAAATCATGTTCACCGAATGAGTTGGTGTCGTAAGGAATCCTAAATTATCTTCTAAGGAGTAGATGTTTACCGGAAAGATTGGCACGGTTAAATTTAACAATATGTCAACAGCGGTTTTCCTCTGACCGTATGGAACAGTTGACTTTATTTTGCCTAGTCAGTCATTTAAAAATGAAACGTATCAAACAGACTTTTCACAACTCACTCAGTTCTTTTGATAAAGTTTCACAAAGCGGAAGTCTGATTTAGTGAAATAACGTGCTATAAATATTGCGTGGACGTGCTGACTGGTGGTGTTTCGGGATGTCAAACAGTAACGTACTTTAGTTTATTTAACTTATTTCACAGAAGACTTGTTAACGATAAATATCAGCCGAAATGAAACGTCATTCTATACGAGTCATACAAAGTCATACGTTATTATTTAGGAGCAACATCGGTGTAACGGAGAACCCAGATTTGTTAAATCGAGCAATATGTTAACAGAGTCTGGCAGTCACTGGAATGCTCCTGTCCAATGGGTATTTTTCGGAACAATGGGGTGTCGGATGGAAGTCCTTCACGTGTGTGACGTTATTGGTTGCATGTGAGGCGTTTCAAGACAGAGATCCGTTCACATTCATGTCAGATATGGGTCACTTCAAACATGAATGTGAACAGCCTAGGCAGAAAGATCGGATCTTGGCGAAAAATTTGGAATTGAGCATTAAGCCCTGTAATGTAAAGGTAGCCATAGAGTCGCTCTGATTACAACACATGAACGTGACATCATATTTACACAAGACGTATGCTTTCTAGCCATAACCCTGCGCGCCTCAAGAGGAAATGATGAGTAAGCTCATTTTGTGCAGCTCCCTCTGGAGCCACTAAAGGCTTTATACAACTTTGTTTTTCACATATGCACTGGTACTCCCCACAAGACCCACAAACAAAGGTCAGTGTGTTAAAATATAGGGCACTTGCCCTTTAATTAGTTAAGTTTATATCGTGGTCATATGCATTTCTAAATAAAATTGTGCTTCAAGGTAATTGACACAGAAACAGTCCCAAACGCATAGATATTCAGTTTATTATCCAGCATAGAAAATCAACATTATTCACATATGTAAAGCCAGAACCTGTAATTTTTTTTTTTTTTTTTGCATTTGCTTTAAAAAAAAAATTAATAGTTGCGGTTTAATTGTCTGTTTATTAACTGGTTAATAGACTAATCGTTCCACTTCTAGAGTACTAGTCGGTGCCGTATATATTAGGGGTCAACAGGTGCCCCCCCCAGCAGGTTAATCCGGCTACGGGTTGATACATGTGCACGGTTGTGTCTTTTGTCACTCAGAGATGACTTTTTTTTTTTTTTTTTTACACTACAGATAAAGATTGTCGCGCCACAAGCAAGCAGTTTGTGTACATTTTGGTGCAGTATTCTAAGGTTGTATTTTTTGTATCACTTTGTTGTACTCGATCTAAGCTCCTAACAATTGTCTCTGAAGAACATTGTCTTTTAAAAGCAAAAAAGATTATTTACTGTTACTGTTTTTTTTAGGACTGAATTTATGTAAAAGGTTTTTAATAAACGATCATGATAAATGAAGTTGTTTGTCCCATGTGAGTCACAAGTTACTGAGAATTTTTCTTTTTCAGGAAGTTAACACAGTAAGGATGTGTATATATATATATATGTGTGTGTGTGCGTGCGTGCGTGCGTGCGTGCGTGCGTGCGTGTATATATGCGGGTGTGTGGTTTAGTGCTTTATCATGCAGCATGTGACAAAGCGGAAGTAACGGAGTGTCGGTGCTCTGCGTCTGTGTGTTGTAGATGAAGAAAATGCTCCTAATTCTAATCCTCCAAGGTAGGTCCTGTGTTTATTTACTGAAAATATCACTGAGCAGCAGCTTATGGGGGAAATTTTCAAAAACTTTTTTTTTTTTTTTTATATAAAATGATAATTCAGAACGGATTAAGTCACTTTTCAACTTCCTGAGGCAGAAACACCATGTGTCCGGGCTACTGTGAATATATTTCAATCTACAGTATGTCCGTCTGCCAATCAATTTTTAACCACTTGTCAGTTAAAACGAGTCTCTCAGGTTTGCTTAAATGTTTAATGTCAAAAGGAAGGGGAAGTAGAGCATATCGTTTATTTCGGACAAACAAAAGCAGGAAGTATATAAGTGGTGTAAAAACATGATTAACATTATGTTTAATCCCTCTGTGAAACTCACCAAGGCAACATTGGTCTTTCTGTTTGTCCAACCTGATATATCTGGTTAATTGGATTGCCATGAAATTTTGTACAGACTTCCTACAGTCCCTACAGGACTCATACGGACTTTGGCGATTCCGACTTTTTCCTCCAGTGTATAGTTTCTCAAGGTGTGGCCCGTGGCCCAATGGCAGCCCTCTGAAACATTTTACTATGTGTTATTATACTAACACTTGAATAAATCGATACACTACTCTAACGCTACTGTATCAAACTGTGCCCCTCTAACAAGTGTCCGTCAAGTTAGGAATGACAACTTGCAGAAAGCTACTGGTTGGCACCTTGTGAGTGTTGCAGGAGTTACGTTCTGTCGTCAATACAAGTGCTAGTTAGCTAAAGATATCGATTTTAGTGGACAATGCCACAGTTTAATGTGGAAGTGAGATGGAGAAGGCACTTTTCCCAGGCGTTCCTGGCTCCCTAAATTGGCTCTCAGTCATCAAAACTTGAATAACCCCTAAGGAATGTCATGGTATTCTATAAAAATATCAGAATCTAATGCATGTATAGTATGTCATAAAAGGTTTAGTAAAAGTCATAATATAGTATGTAAACTAGAATTACTGCCTCGCGGTTGTGTGCCTCCGCCAACCAGTCAAGTTGCAGTTTACATCCATGTCTGTCTGAAATGTCATTACTTCATTTTGTCCCATCAGATATTTGTGTAAAATTGTTTGAATGCATTTAACATAAATGTCAGTATATGGGTGCTCTACGGTTGTAGCGTTGGCTGATTTGACCACAGAGATGTGAGTGACGACTGGCTTGACCGCACGTTACCGCAATACGACAACGTCCCGCAGCGAAGCGAGAAGGAGCCCGGAGAAAGCGAAAGAACTGAAGCGGCAAAGCGAGTACGGTAGCGAGAACACAACCAAAGCAAACAAGAACCAGCCCAAAACCAGAATGACTGGCTTCCTCGTTTTCCAAAGCAATTCCATGTGACAAAAAAAGTGCAAAATGGAAAAAATCACGACCGCTGTAACCAACAACATCGCAACACCGGTCAGCGTAGTTTAAAATCCCGGATTAAAAAGGCTCATTTAGACACTTGATCCAAAATACAAAAAACAAATTTGCGGAGAAAGCTCTACCGGAGTTATACATTTCAGTGAGAGAAAAGTCAGCCAACCAGCTAACAAAGGTGACTCACTTCTCCACAACTACTACATACTATACTATGACTTTTTTCATGACATTTTTCAAAATACTATACTATGACTTTTTCGACAAAATATACGATGACTTATTTTTTCGACATACTATACTATGACTTTTTTCATGAAATGTTTTGACATACTATACTATGATTAATTTTTTTATGACATTTTTCGACATACTATACTATGACTTTTTTCATGACATTTTTCAAAATACTGTGCTATGACTTTTTTGACATACTACACTATTTCATTTTTTCGACAGACTGTATTATGACTTTTCATAAACATTTTCGACAAACTATACTATGACTTTTTCATGAAGTTTTTCAACAAAATATACTATAACTTATTTTTTCGACATACTATACTATGACTTTTTTTCATAACATTTTTCTACATACTATATTGTGACTTTTTAATTTTTTCGACAGACTATTATAACTTTTTTCATAAACATTTTCAACATATTATACTATGACTTCTTTCCATGAAATTTTATCGACATACTATACTGTGACCTTTTAATTTTTTCGACATACTATAGTATGACTTTTCTTCAGAAAAATGTTAGACATGCTATACTATGATTCATTTTTTTGATAACATTTTACACCATGCTATACTATGACTTTTTTTCATGAAATTTTCCGACAAAATATATGACTTTTTTTCATAACATTTTGTTTTAATGAAATTTTTCGACATATTATACTATGACTTTTTTTCGACATACTATATGACTTTCATGAAATTGTTCGACATACTATACTATGACTTTTTTTTCGATATACTATACTATGACTTTTTTTCGACATACTATATGACTTGTTTTAATGAAATTTTTCGACATATTATACTATGACTTTTTTTTGACATGTTATACTATGACTTTTTTTTTCGACATATACTATGACTTTTTTTCATGAAAATGTTCGACATAC
>CAKAOH010022941.1:0-21784 GCA_916701665.1 Sebastiscus tertius | reverse complement strand
CGTCTCACGCTGCAGAAAACAGGAAGTAAAAGATTCTCACTTTAACATGAAGCTGATAATACTTGTGTACTTTTACTTGCTGATACTTTAACTACATGAAGCTGAGAATACTTGTGTACTTTTACTGCTGATACTTTAACTACATGAAGCTGAGAATACTTGTGTACTTTTATTGCTGATACTTTAACTACATGAAGCTGAGAATACTTGCATACTTTTACTGCTGATACTTTAACTACATGAAGCTGAGAATACTTGTGTACTTTTACTACTGATACTTTAACTACATGAATGAAGCTGACAATACTTGTGTACTTTTATTGCTGATACTTTAACTACATGAATGAAGCTGACAATACTTGTGTACTTTTACTAGTGATACTTTAACTACATGAATGAAGCTGAACATACTTGTGTACTTTTACTAGTGATACTTTAACTACATGAAGCTGAGAATACTTGTGTACATTCCTACTAATACTTTTACTACATTTTGATTTCACTGAAGTGTTATTTTGGATGCAGGACTCGTACTTGTGGTATTTTAAAACTTTTTTTTCTCATACTTTTACTTCGGTAGAGGAATCTCTGTATTTTATTCTGGTGGTAAACGGGTCGAGCTCCACTTCCGGTGTGAAAGGTCATCTGTTCCGGTTGAAGATGGCGGCGCCCGACGAGTTGTTTTGCTGGGAAGGAGACTGGGGTCTACCGTCCGTCAGCACCGACTGTCTGGTGGTTCTGGTGAGTCTCCGGTCACACCGAACCTAGGCGGTTCACCGGCCGTCGGTCGGTCTCATTCACACACAGAAACACGGTTAAATCACCTGGTAACTGCTGCTAGCGTTACCATGCTAACAGCTCAATGAACGTCAGACTGACGGTTAACCGACACAAACCGTTTTAACGGCTCAACTGAGTGAGGTCGGTCACTTCAGGGTCATCAGTCAGTGTGTCTCCGTATCGATTAAACTCATTATTGATCTATGTTTATCATTTATGACAGTTTGAGACGTCAAATTCACGTCGTCATCGATTGATTGATGATCAACATGAAACTGGAGATGCAACTACATCAGCAGTACAAGTACACAAGTATTATCAGCTTCATTCATGTAGTTAAAGTATCAGCAGTACAAGTACACAAGTATTATCAGCTTCATTCATGTAGTTAAAGTATCAGCAGTACAAGTACACAAGTATTATCAGCTTCATTCATGTAGTTAAAGTATCAGTAGTACAAGTACACAAGTATGTTCAGCTTCATGTAGCTAAAGTATCAGTAGTAAAAGTACACAAGTAATATCAGCTTCATGTAGTTAAAGATGAAAGTACACAAGTATTATCAGTTTCATTCATGTAGTTAAAACTATCAGCAGTAAAAGTACACAAGTATTATCAGTTTCATGTAGTTCTAGTGTTAAAAAAGTTAACAAAAATCACAATAAATCATAATATCGAATGGCAATACTTGAAAATCATGATACATATCAAATTGGCACCCAAGTATCGTGATAGAACCGAATCAGGAGATAGGTGAATCTTCCAGCCCTAAGACATATACATGTATACAGTATATGTATATATGTAATGCAATTCTTCCTACGACCACCAGGTGGCACCACAGTAGCTTTAAACTAACTTCTGTCTGTCTGTCAGTGAGCTTCTCTCCATCTTAATTCAACATTTTGTTTTATATAAAGTCTGTGTACTGAAAGAGTAAAAAGTGAAGGTCGGCTGTGATGGGTCCATCCATCAATCACATCACTGAGATCCTGATGCATCTCATCTGATTATTTTTTTTTAATTATTATTATTGATTATTTAGTTACCAGATGACAGTTTAAACAACTTCCTCCCTCATTAAATATGTGGCCTCTGCTGTCTGATGATGTTATAATACATAAGAGTAATTTCTCCTGATGACACACAGCTGTGTTTATTAGTATTAATAATCATCACAATAGAAATATACCTCAGTTGAAGCACACTTATTGATGATGTGATCACAGTGACTGAATGTGACTGAACCAGGAGGCAGTTAAAGTTATTTAACTACAGACAAGAGGCAATAAAACAGCTGTAAACATCAAATAAAAGACACAATGAATGTTGCAGCTGTTGGTCCTGTTGTCACTCTGATTGCTGAGTGTTGTTTCTCAGCAATCAGAGTTTTTTTATTTGGTGGCGTGCTTTTATTCTGAAGTGAAATTAGTCTGTGGAAACAGGAAGTTTCTCAGTCACACTCTGAGGGCTGCCGTGCTCCGCTGAGTCATTAAACCTGATTGAAACATGTTTGTGTTGGACGGAGATCTGAGCGCAGGGCAGCAGTGCACTCTGGGTAATGATGGAGCGGTTGGAAAACTGTCGCTGCCTGCTGGGAATCACACCGCCGGCCGGGTTCTAACCAGAACCGGAATCTGCTGCTGGTCTGGAAACCTCCAAACCTGGAAAACTAATTCAGCATCCATGTTCCAACAGTATTCTCCCATAATGCAACATTGTGGGGACATCCACTAAAGTCTGAAGTCAAAGGTCAAAGGTCACTGTGACCTCACAAAACATGTTTTCTGGTCATAACTCAATAATTCTTACTAATTATGACACTTTCACACTAATGTATAACAGGATAAAATGATGAAGTGATGATGTTTTGTACAGACAGACAGACAGTCACGCACACACACACACACACACACACACACACACACACACACACACACACACACACACACGCACACAGTCAGATTTATGAGGAAATTCTTCCTCTGTTTTTTTTTCTGGCTGTAAAAGTTGAACGAGTTTCTCGACTCCGAATAAAGCTTTTATTATTTTTTAATTGCAGAAGAACTGAGTCATTCCAACATTTACTGTAAAACAGTGTTTTCTCCCACTACCCACTCACTCACAGTATTTAATACATAAATGACTTCATAGTACTTATAGTACTTTTTTATTTTGAACAATCTGTACAGAGACCGGACCAAACTCTGTGTAGCAACCACAGACTGTCTATGGAAGAAACAACAACGTCGCTGCCGTATTTATTCCTAGATGACTTTATGTTGAGTGTTGATGGAGCAGCAGTGCCTGGCACTGATCCATCCAAACTCCATTCAGAAAACAAGCATTTTAAAAGATGTTTGCTTGTCGTCCTGGTTACAGACCTGACAAAGCATGAATTCAGACTTTTTACTAATCAGCATCATTATGTAGTTATTTCAGCATCATTTTGATCTGTTTATTGATATTAAATCACAGCACAATCTGTTTTATTTTGGGTTCATACCTCAGCAGTGACGTGTGGCTGCTAGATAGAGGCAGTACAATGACACTGTATGTGAATACAGCTCGCCGCCGGGTGATGTTATGAACCCAGACACGACGGCGTTTGGTTATCTGACATATCTGTGACTTCACCAACATGTACAAAGCAGCAACAGTGGTTATTTATTTGGAGAAAATGGAGGAAAAAAAAGTTGTTTGTATCTATGGAGACAAGCTCCTCCTCTCCTTAGCGTCTAGAGCGAATGAACACAAACGATACCAGCGGTCCAACTCGAGTGAGTAAAGCGAGGCGGAAATTCGCTTCGCTCTTGGTGTGAACACAGCGTAACATGCTGAAGGAAACAGGGTTCTGTTGTGTAGTTGATGATGTTGTGTGTCTCTCTGCAGGCCTACGCTCAGTTTGCAGGAGCTCCTCTTAAACTCAGAAAGATGTCCAACCCCTGGAGGAGTCCCAGCGGTGAGACCTCCTCCTCTACACTCACTGTCAGTTCACTTTCACTCAGAAACACATGAAGAAGAAACTGATGTTTGTTTCTTCTGTCTCAGGATCACTTCCTACTCTGAGGACCAATCAGAAAGAGAGTCTGTCCAGAACCTCCGACATCATCATCCACCTCAGAAAACAGGTAACTTCCCAGCATGCATCAGGGCTGCTTATAGATCCCCCAAAATGTTACACACCGGTCCTTTAAATTTTTTGCGTGCGTGCGAGCTCTGCAGCCAACTGGAAAAAGTCCTTTAACAACAGGAAGCTGCAGCCAGAGACACATTCCTACAGAGAGGGTAGTTCTCATAAAGTTCCGCTGCTGGAAACTCTGAAGGACAATATATAATATATAATATGATTTATTTACAGTGTACTCTGAAAAAAAAATCTATTTAAAAATCGTAAAAAAAATTACGATATATAGGTGAATCGATTTTTTTCCCACCCCTATAATCTGCCTCCCTGCAGCCGACCGTCATCATCACACACTCATAATATCAGATGATACTGATCACTGACGTCTGGCCTTTATTTTCTTTATGGGATCAAATGGAAGAAGTTTGTGGAGGATCAGGTTCTCTCTGTCAGTCAGTTCATGTTTTCCACACAGAAATCTGTTCTGCGTTTGTAGAAGAACCAAAGTGTGAGGGATGACTCTCTGTGTGACGTCTGAATAAGTCTTTCAGCTGCTCAGTATTTTCCCATCTCTACCAGGCAGCTGGAACACATTACCCAGCATGCTAGGTGCCTCCACGCTGCGGTAGGTTAGTCAGAAACCACAGCGACAGGAGAGCTGCTGAAGAAGCTCAGAGGAGCAAAATTGCTGCTGGCTTCACGCTTTAACTCCCAGTTATTCACTCCAGTCACACTTCTTCTTCTTCTTTGGTTTTCTAGCATCACCGTTAACATCAAAAATTCCAAAAACTAACAGCCACTTTCCATTATGATTTCATTCTTGCTCTTCAGAGAATGAACCCTGTGACCTTTGTGACCTTTCCTTTAGCACCGCCCTCAGGACAAACTTTACACTTTTAGTCCGGCAACACTGAGGCCCTGTTAACACCTGGTAGTAACCTGCATCCTGAGTGATCGGATCACCAGTGGACAGCTCTAACTACAGGTGTGAATGCACTCAAGACGCATTGAGATCAGATCATTCCACGCTTCCCATTCATTGTCTATGTAAGCAGCCGTGCAATGCATTCCGGTAGAGTAGCGGCACGATTCTGGTTTGAAAGCTGGGAGCTGCAGCCCACGAGGGAAAGCGTTCGTCCAATCAGGTGTCTGGTGGCAGCCCGTCAGGCGTCCAATGCTGGGAAGCGAGGAGATCCCTCGCCATAAAAAACGCCCCTGTGGACACGTACCATCATACCCAGTTCTGAAGCTATGTTCACTGTTGTTGCCTGGCAAAGGCGGTGGTGTCGGCGCCATGGAGGTCCCGGGGACCACCGGTACAATAACCTTTTATTTGGATATTGATAAAATGTTTATAAAATGTACCTGAATTCATGAATATGTAGGATATTACTACTGACATTCCTGTAATATTACGTCACAACCTCTGCTGTATTCGCCATGTGTTTACTATGTGTTTATTTGCATATACAGTAGAGCGAGCTGATCACAAGTGGTTGCTGGAGACGCATTCTAATGCCAGGTGTGAACAGACGTACTTAGAGCTGTCCACTAGTGATCGGATCACTCAGGTGTGAACAGGGCCTAAATTTCCTAGTCCGTCCTGGTTTCAATGTCCACCGGTATCTCCAACAGCTCAGGAGCATTTCACCTTTTTATAAAAGTAGTGTTGACCTGCTGCTACATCTGAGGTTTGCTTTGTTCTCCAGTTTGTGTGTTTGAGAAAATCTGACTTGTGTTTTTCAGAAATACAACGCAGACTATGATCTATCGGCCAAGGAGGGAGCCGACAGCCTGGCCTTCATTTCTCTGCTGGAGGAGAAACTCAAACCTGCTCTGGTGAGAAACACATCTTGGTCCATAAAACATGGACAGAGACTAAAGTTGTAGCGGGCTCAGTTTTAAAGCTAGAGTGAAGATACTGGTATCATATGAAACTAGTAAACCTAATGGATCCATTGGTACCAACCATGTCATGCTAGCTCGTCATGAAGGAGGTTAAATAACGCTCCAAACTTATACAAAATTGTGGTGAGGAAAAACTGTCATGGCCATTTTCAAAGGGGTCCCTTGACCTCTGACCTCCAGATATGTGAATGAAAATGGGTTCTATGGGTACCCACAAGTCTCCCCTTTACAGACATGCCCACTTTATGATAATCACATGCAGTTTGGGGCAAGTCATAGTCAAGTCAGCACACTGTCACACTGACAGCTGTTGTTGCCTGTTGGGCTGCAGTTTGCCATGTTATGATTTGAGCATATTTTTTATGCTAAATGCAGTACCTGTGAGGGTTTCTGGACAATATGTGTCATTGTTTTGTGTTGTTAATTGATTTCCAATAATAAATATATACATACATTTGCATAAAGCAGCATATTTTTCCGCTCCCATGTTGATAAGAGTATTAAATATTTGACAAATCTCCCTCTAAAGTACATTTTGAACAGATAAGAAATGTGCGATTAATCAGGATTAAATATATTAATCGAATGACAGCCATAACACAAACAGAAACTGTTCTGGTCCCGTGTTGAGGATGGTTCTGTCTGTCGTAGATCTACACGTTCTGGGTTGAGCCGAAGAACTACGTGGACGTGACTCGACGCTGGTACGCGGAGCACATGCCGTTCCCTCTGAACTTCTTCCTGCCCGGCCGGATGCAGCGCAGTCAGCTGGAAAAATTGCGACTGCTGCGAGGAGACGAGAGCCTGGAGTCCGGAGAGGAGCTGGAGAAGGAGGTGAGCTTCTGTATTTACGCAGTGACACGAGACACATGAATGAAACTGAAATATGTGAAATCAGAAGTGAAACGTGGTGTCTGAGTCTGCAGTAACATCATCAACATTTTTCCAGTTGGTCCAGAGGTCTCCTTTCACATGTTTTTTCAGGGTTTGGAAAAAATTTACAGGGAAAGGAAAAAATGTCTTGAGTGGATTTTTTTCTGTTGGAAAACTGCAGTTATGGAACGACGTGTGGAAACAGGTCAGAGGTCACGAGAAGGTGGTTAAAGAACAAGTTGTCCCTGTCGGCATGAAAACGTTACAGGAAGGAAGAAAAAATGTTTCCGTCTGTGCCGACTTGTTTTTAGACACTTCGAGCTCCTGTAAAAATCATAAAAACTTGATTACAATTGTTTTTACTGACAGCTGCTCCTTAACAAGCAGAAACCAGCTGGAAACTAGAGGAGTTGAAGGAAAAACAGCCAACTGGTCCGTTCAACAACTACTAAATCTTAGTAGGGGGACTTTCAGGCTCCTCAGTGGAGGAAGTTTTAATTATTAATATAATATATATTGAAGACAAACACTAACATGTAGTTGTGTTTTTCAGTTGTACCGTGATGCTGCAGAGTGTATGAATCTGCTGTCCCAGCGACTCGGCTCACACAAGTTCTTCTTCGGGGACTCGTAAGTATATCCAGACTGGTACTGATAAGGAGGTCAGGTGATCTCTACCTGAATCTAAAATCATCCAGCACTCATCTGATAGACTCAACACTCAACGAGATATCTGGTTAACAAACAAACAGACCTGATCCATGAGGATCTGGTAAAAACTATAATTATTGTCTATAAAAATATAAAGTTAGAGTTATCTTGCCCTCACAGGCCTAGTTATTAAGGCTGGGGCGATTCACCTATCTCCTGATTCCTAATGTATTGTGATTTTTAAGTATTGCGATTCGATTTTTGTTAACTTTTTTAACAAGTTGAATCATACACGTTTACTTTAAAAAATCTTTAAATTAATCCAGTAAAAATGTTTGATTTTCAGCATGTATGTAGTCAGAGATGTCCTGAAGTCAAATATAGCAGTCATTGTCTGGAATTATTTATTACATTTTTTCCAGTAACCCAAAAATCAAAGAATAAAGACATTTCCCTCACAAATTAGTGGTATTTTCTTTTTAATTTATAAGGGACATGTAATGTTTTATACCTCTGGTGAATATAATCAAATCAATCTTATTTCCATATATGTATTTTGTATATACAGTTCACAATGTTAACACCTTATTTTGAAAACTTGACGTAGTCAGACATGTATACTTCCTCTAACTTCACCAAGGTCGTCGCTAGCTCTCCCGTCAGCTCCGTTCTCTTTATACATTCATGGTCAGCTCCATCGGGGCCGTTTGAATGCATTTAACATAAATGTCAGTATATGGGTGCTCTACAGTTGTAGCGTCGGCCCATTTGACCACAGAGATGAGAGTGACGGCCGGCTTGACCGCACGTTACCACGATACGTTAACGTTTCCTGTCCATGATAGAGTTAGCATGCAGCTTTAGCCTTGATGTCTAGCTCTGCTTTTCCTGCAATGTGTGAAACCCATAGTGTTTCCATACTTTACTGGATGTGTAGTGTTTACCACTTTGGATTTAACATGTGAGGGTGCAGGTCGTATCCACGCAGACCCTCCAACGTTTTTTACTTTATCATTTCGGCTTGCTGCAGTTTGTTTTGGTTAACGGATACGGAACGGATATGACATCACGTTAGACTACAACAATAAAGACTCAAATGAAGGAAATATATCGATTCTGACATTAAAAAATCTAATTAAAAATCCTAAAACAAAATTGCGACACATAGATGTATTGATTTTTTTCTACTAGTTATATATATTATTGGACTATATATGAAGCTGCTACAACCTATATCAGAATATCTCCAGTGTAAACTAACCCTGTTGTGGTTTTGGCTATGCAGGCCTTCGTCTCTGGACGCCTACGTGTTCGGTCACTTGGCGCCCGTCCTGAAATCCAAACTGCCCAACGGGAAACTACAGCAGCACCTGAAGTCTCTGGACAACCTGAGCAACTTCTGCAGCAACATCCTGCTGCTCTACTTCCCCCGAGACGGCCGAGGTGAGACCAAACACCTGGCTGCACATCAGCTCGGCTTCACATCAACACGTGCTCTTTTCCATGTGACATCACTGAGTGACATCATATAAACAGAGTGTGTCATTGTTTGTCTGAAGGAGAGAAAATGGAAACTGTGAAGAGATGAATTTATTGGATTCATGTTTTCTTGGTGGTAGTTTATGGTTTTTAGGAGGTTTTGGTCCTAAATGAATCTTGTGCGTTCAGGGTCTTGTCTCGCTGACGTCCTCCGTGTTGTTTTTCAGAGAGCTCCAGTCAGAAGACGTCCTCTCCGCCGCAGCCTGAAGGCGGAGACTTTGATCACGTCCCCAACAAGCGCCGGAAGCAGCTGCTGTCGGCGCTGGTGGCTTTGGGTGCCATGCTGAGCTATGCCCTGCTGACCGGCATGGTGTCCATCCAACACATCCAGCAGGAGGCGCTGGAGGAGCCGCCGGACCTGCAGACCATCGTATCCCATGGCGAGGATGAGGACGAAGACGGCTGAGGACAGAGGCATCATGGGACTTTATGGACGGAAGTAAAGATGTTAAAAGGAAATAATTAGTTGTGTCTCACTCTGACGAGTTTTTACTCTCACCGAAGAAAAGTGTCGGTATTATTAAAACTAATAATCATCAGCAGCTCGTCCAGGAGCCTCTCGGTGGACAGGAAGTGGACGTTGGTGCTGGTGTATGTACAGAAATTAATTAAAAGATGCTTCTCCGGATATTCTTTATATGAGTTAGATTTTTATTTAACTTGTTAATTTTTAAACGTACTGTTCTTTTAAGAAGAAACATTGATCGGCCTTTTCTTTAAAATGAATTAATTTTAATTTTTTTTGTTTTTTTGTTAAAGACGTTCCCTAATCCCAAACAGCAATATTTATTGATTTTCAATTAACCCCCCCCCACTGCCCCCATGCATTTGTTCGCAGCATACTGTATATTGGGAATGAAAATGTAATCAATCATAGAACAGCTGCATTATTCAAACGATTTTTTAAAGGGACTGTTTGTAAGAATCAGAAATGCTTGTTAACAGCGACACCTGTGGACGTTAAGTCAATGAAAGTCAGCGTCGGGCTCTCGCTTGCTCACTCTAAATAGACATGAACGAGCATCACTCAAAACAGTGAGGCGACACACATCAGCTTAAACCACAATATCACTCTATATTTCAGCTGCTTGGCAGTAATGTTAGCTGACCAGACGAAGGTCTCTCCATGAATCAATGCTGATCCTAGTGTTGGCTTTTCCTGCCTCAGCCTCAGGGGCTGAAGTAGGAAGGAGGGAGACACCGGCACCCGGTCAGAGACGATAACGTTTCTCGCTGCAGAGCCCCGTCACTTCACAAGACACGGGAAACCTCTGTTGGTCTGGAGGAGCTGCAGCAGTTATTTCTGAACAAACGTCCACTGTACATTCACTAGATATTCTCAGAGCTAAACTAACTATGCTGCAGTGTGGAGTGAGTGCACATGAACGTGAGGTGGAGCGAGACAGCGAGAACGCGCGCAGTGTGTGAGTGAAGGCAAGCAGGCAGCAGAGCAGAGTACAGCGGAGACTTTGCGCATACGTGAGCGCTCATGGGAAATCAACCCGGTAGATTTATACGTGTAAAAAGTTACAAACAGTCCCTTTTAAAAGATATATATGATAGATTTTGACAAAATAAATGTAGACGAAAATAAACAAGATGAAGATCTGGACGGTGATAAAACAGACGATGGTCACGAACTGTTATGTTGATGTTAATTTGACGTCATTTCAGAGAAGAGCCTGATAATACACTGACCTGACAGTCATGGGAACCTAAAGTGTGGGGGCTTTGGGGAACTAAAATGAGTGCAGAGTGTTTGGGAACTAAATTAGTGCGGGACATTGGGGAACTAAAATGAGTGTGGGACATTGGGGAACTGAAATGAGCGCAGGGTGTTTGGCAACTAACATGAGTGCGGGACATTCAGGAACTAAAATGAGTGCAGGACGTTGGGGAACTAAAGTGAATGCGAGACGTTGGGGAACTGAAGTGAGTGTGGGACATTTGGGGGCTAAAATGAGCGTGGGGCGTTGGGGAACTTAAATGAGCGTGGGACATTCTGGGACAGGTTTTTATCTTGCTGTGTTATAGTGAAGGACACCTGATACAGAATCTGGGACGCCTCTCTGCCCGGTTTGTTAATCTGAGCAAAGCAGCCAACTTCCCTGGTGTGCCCCAAGCCCCGAGGGGCCCCGAAGGCTCAAGGCTCTTGTCAGTTAGTTGGTGGTAATCTGATTAACTGAAGTAGAACATAAACTGAAGCGTTAAGAACCGGTTCTGCAGTTTAATCTGATCTTGAAGCAAAAGTTTGAGCAGCTCCACTGGACCAGCTGGGGTTAAGGGCCGCCTTGCTCACGGGCCCCTCAGTGGTGGTAAACGGGGGGGACGGGGAGGGGGATCTGTTGCTGGTCCCAGCCCCACTTCTTTAACCATAAAGTCAGTTATCACATGACCACAGCAGGGGTCCAGCAGGGAGCTAATCCAGCTCTGACGTTAGGAGTCTTACATCAAGTGGAAAAATGACAAGAGAACAACGAAACATGACAACATCCACATGTTTTCTGACTTCAGCTCGCCAAAACATCCCCTCCCCCCCTACCCGCCGTCTCCACCCGCCCTGACCGGGTCTGGACCCCGAGGACGTACAGCTGCACATGACGCCATCACACAGGAATCTGCCCTGGCTCCTGTTCACCCTGCTGTGTGTTTAATGAGCTGATCTGGAAGCAGTTTGTGGAGCTGAATTCTTCCTCTGCTGGACCTCAAACACAACGTGATCCCGGACACACCGAGGACCCGGGTTCAGGTTCAGGTTCAGGTTCAGTCTGACGGTGTTTCACTCTTTTTACTCTCAGTTTCACGCTCCAACAGGAGGAGGAAAAAGAAGTTGGGCTGCTGCGGGCGGCAGTGGAGTTTCCTCCCTCCCCTCACCTGCTGTTAAACGCAGGTTACCATGGCAACGATCCAGAGTCAGAAACAAACAGTCCCAGAGTGTGAGGAGGAGGTCTGCAGAGAACCACAGCAGAAACAAGTCACTTCACATCCTCGTTTCTTTGTTCCACTCATTTCATCACAGCTTGGATCTGTTCCCCAGAAACACTCCCAGTTTACATTTCTACTGAAGCTGCAGACCAGACAGCAGCCGGCTCACGTCAGGAGAACTGCCTACAGGCAAGACTGGGTGGTAACGGGGCCCCAGACCCCCAAAGAGACCCTGGTACTACAGGCAGGACTTGGTGGTAGATGGGGCCCCAGACCCCCAAAGAGACCCTTGTCCACTGTGTGTGCAGTCAGGATTTAGAAAATCTTGAGATCATGAATATAAATTCATCCAATAGAACATCAGACATGTGTTACCCACTAACAACCAAACTCTGTACAAATTTAAAAAATTAAATTAATTTAACAGTTTGTTATGTATTTCTTAAAGTTTTTTTCCTAAAAACATAAAACAAAATTTAGAATCAGACTTAAGAAAAACTTAAAAATATGTGTTCATCTTCATAAATACTGCAGAGGACATGGTTGGTGTGAGCAGCTTACAGCCCTGGGTTTAAATAAACTAGCACCACTAAATGACATGTTTTTAAATGGATCCTTGTATTAACGGCTCACAGATGACAGACTGGACCTGCTGTCACGTTTCCTACCAACAGCAGTGAAGGTGAACAAAGCACCTGTAGAATAAGTTCAAGAGGGTTATTTGCCCTGAGTTGAGACTCTCAGGCAGACCTCACCACTTGAGTTGTGAGAACGCAGGTCACATTTTACCCTCTTTGTTCCACTAATGTGGCTCATTTAAACTCAGTCTGGTCCTCACAACAAGAACACACACTGAGCCTGCAGTGAGGGGGTCTCACAGTGTGGTTCTGGACCCTCTGTTGGGTCACTGGAGAACTGAAAAGAGATCCAGAACAAAAGCTGAAAGGACTCCGAGCCAGCTCCTGACCTCTGACCTGCTGCTGGTTACCATGGAGACTGGTGGGATGGATAGGAGTGTTTACTGCGGCTCAGAGTGTCCGTCAGGTCACTGACTTGACAGTTCATTTATCAATTATTAAAATAGTTATTTTCAGTTAAATATCTAAACATCCATCTCATCAGAACCGGGATCTGTGATGGACATGTGTCCTTATTCTGAACATTTTATAGAATATATATCACTCAGATGACAAAATCTATAGAACTATTTATATCAAATGATTTTTGGTTACAGGCTTAGTTCATATTATTTATTATTTAATTTAAATAAATGAAATTACCTTTAATATTTATTGTCATCAGGTATACATTTTTTTTACAATATTTTTATTGAATTTTACATATAAACATACATACATATATACACACACAGACAGACTAACAATATTAATAATTAAATTATACAATGAAATGTTTAGTCACAATTTTCACAGTAATCAAAGAAAGAGAGACATGACGTTTCATGTATTTCACGCATCTCATCAGGTATAAGTTGGTGAGACAACACCAGGTACATTATAATAAAAACAACTCTAAAAAGAGTTTTATCACTTTATTTAGTCACAAACATATTACTGTATAAACATGACCTATAAACAGAATGTGTGTGTTTGATTCTTTTAATTATAGAATGTTAAACTAGTTTCTAAAATAAAAGACTTCAATAAGTCAAATATATACTGAATAAAACAGTGAGATGTTGTTTAGAGATAGGAAGTGATTTTATTTATTCATATCATAGTTTGTATTTACAAAGTCAGAATTCTGATTTCATTCTGATTTATCATAAATATTTATATTTTATCATTCTAATCTATTTTATATGTTTCCATGGAGACGTCTGGACAACAGGAAACACTTTAATAAACAGAGTTTATTGATGATGTCACACCTCCATCATGTCTCAGTAGAGTCTCAATAGAGCCTCAGTAGAGTTTTAGTTAACGTCAGTAGAGTCTCAGTAAACCTCAGTAAAGTCTCAGTAAACTACAGTAGAGCCTCAGTAGACTACAGTAGAGTCAGTAAACCTCAGTAGTCTCAGTAAACCTCAGTAGAGTCCCAGTAGACTACAGTAGAGTCTCAGTAAATTACAATAGAGTCTCAGTAAACTACAGTAAAGTGTCAGTTTACTACAGTAGAGTCTCAGTAAATTACAATAGTCTCAGTAAACTACAGTAAAGTGTCAGTTTACTACAGTAGAGTCTCAGTAAACTACAGCAGAGTATCAGTAAACTACAGTAGAGCCTCAGAAAACTACAGTAGAGTCTCAGTAAACCTCAGTAGAGTCTCAGTAAACTACAGTGGAGCCTCTGTAGATTACAGTAGAGTCAGTAAACCTTAGTAGAGTCTCAGTAAACCTCAGTAGAGTCTCAGTAGACTACAGTAGAGTGTCAGTAAACTACAGCAGAGTGTCCGTAAACTACAGCAGAGTCTCAGTAAACTACAGCAGTGACAGTAAACTACAGTAGAGTCTCAGTAAACTACAGTAGAGTGTCAGTTAACTACAGTAGAGTCTCAGTAAACTACAGTAGAGTGTCAGTAAACTACAGTAGAGTATCAGTTAACCACAGTAGAGTCTCAGTAAACTACAGTAGAGTATCAGTTAACTACAGTAGAGCATCAGTAAACTACAGTAGAGTCTCATTTAACTACAGTAGAGCATCAGTAAACTACAGTAGAGTCTCAGTAAACTACAGTAGAGTATCAGTTAACTACAGTAGAGTCTCAGTAAACTACAGTAGAGTGTCAGTTAACTACAGTAGTCTCAGTAAACTACAGCAGTGACAGTAAACTACAGTAGAGTCTCAGTAAACTACAGTAGAGTCTCAGTAAACTACAGTAGAGCATCAGTAAACTACTCAGTAGTGTCAGTAAACTACAGTAGAGTCTCAGTAAACTACAGCAGTGACAGTAAACTACAGTAGAGTCTCAGTAAACTACAGTAGAGCATCAGTAAACTACAGTAGAGTCTCATAAACTACAGTAGAGTCTCAGTAAACTACAGTAGAGCATCAGTAAACTACAGTAGAGCATCAGTAAACTACAGTAGAGTCTCGGTAAACCTCAGTAGAGTGTCAGTAAACTACAGTAGAATCTCAGTAAACTACAGTAGAGTCTCATATAACTACAGTAGAGTCTCAGTAAACTACAGTAGAGTGTCAGTAAACTACTGTAGAGTATCTTGACTCGCGCGCTTTATGTTAATCACCTCCAGTCACTCAGCGCGCACGAGCTGTTTGGAGGAGACTTGAGCGCGCGCCAGCAGCAGTTTCCAGCAGCGCTCGTGCAGCCGACCGTTAATTCCTCTCTCCTGGTCTCGGTCTGGATCTGGGTTTGTCGGTCTGGGTTCAGTTTGTTGTCCCGGTTCTCCCCTTGCACGGTCCGCCAGAAGTCTCGACTCAAAGTTTGGTTTCCCGTTTCAGTCGGTTCTCCTCCGGTTCTCCTCCGGTTCCCCGGCTGACAGCTGCTGCAGCTCCGGTACTAACCCGGTACTAACCCGGCTCAGTCATCTTTAAAGGTTTGTGACCCAGTTCTGTTGACTTGGTAACCTTCTCCTGGTCCCGTTCCCTCGGTAACCGTCTCAGACATGGGTTGGAGTGTCCCGGTGCTGCTGTCAATCGTCTGTGCTGGACTCACGGCGGGAGTACCGGACGGACCGGACGTTCAAGGTAACAACACCGAGCCGACCTGCTGCTGCTGCATTAACTAACACTAACATATGTAATTATACTGTTGTTGTTGTTGTTGTTGTTGTTGTCATGTTACAGTCAGAACTCTCCAGAAGTCAACTTGTTAGTTTTAGGTGTTGTGACTGGATTCAGGACAGTTGTGACCACATATTGATCTGTGGGGTCACACATGTCACCAGACAAGTGTCCACTGTAAAGACAGCAGTACTCACGGCCAACAGGTGGAATAATGAATAACATTACTGAGGCCAGTTCAGCTCAGGTGTTGTACCTGCTGCTTTACTTAATGGAACAACCATCTTTAATGTCATTATTAACACCTTCGAGCCAAAATGTCTGCTGTGAAAATAGTGTCTATTCAGTTAACGTCACCTCGTTTGTCTCAGTAAAGTCCAACACTGGGACCTGCCAAAATCAAAAATAAAAGAATAAATAATGAAGTGACTCAATAAATAAATTATTAAATGATACATTAAATGTAGCAAAAATAATATTAAAGATAAATGTAGCCATTAATTAATTGATAAACAACATAACACAAATTGATATTTCTGTTTTAATTTTCTTCTTTATTTATATATCATTAATTGCCTTATTTATTTAGTCTTTAGTCTTTATTTTTGCATTTATTTTTATTTTTGCATTTATTTTTTATTTATTATATTTTTGCATTAATTTTCATTTACTCATTTATTATAGCATTTATTATTTTTGCATTCATTTTTATTTATTAATTTATTTTGCAATTATTTTTTATTTATTCATTTAATGTTGTATTTATTTTTTATTTTTACATTTACTTTTTAATTATTCATTTATTTTAGAATTTACTTTTAATTTATTTTTAGTTTATTCATTTATTTATTGCATTTATTTTTTATTTCTGCATTTAATTTTATTTATTCATTTATTTTTTATTTTTGCATTTATTTTTTATTTATTCATTTATTTTTGCATTTATTTTTATTTTTGCATTCTTTTTGCATTCATTTTATTTATTTATTACTTTTGCATATATTTTTATTTATTCATGAATTTTTGCATTTATTTTTTATTTATTAAATTTTTGTTTTATTAATTTTTATTTATTAGAAATATCAATTTATGTCATATTTTATCAATTAAATAATGACTACATTTATTTTTTATTACACATATTTTATTATTTTTGCTACATTTAATGACATTCATTTATGGAGTTATTTATTTATTTATTCATTCATTTTTGATTTTTGCAGGTTCTGTCCTCCATAGTCAGCGTGCCATCACTCATCATAAATCAGTTATTATAGGATGTCTGTTGTTATTGGGATTGTGGACAGAGTCGTCATGGTAACGGTAAGAAGATCAGCAGCAGAATGGAAGACAGGAAGTGACCGATTATCAGCTGTTATTCTTCCTCTGTGGTGTTTCTGTTGGCATCTGGTTTGAACCACAAACAACAACTGACGAACAATAAAGATTACTTTGAATCAAACTGTACTTCAGGAATAAAAGCCTGGAAGTTTATTTTGTAATATCAACCGATTGCAGACTGAATATATATATCTACCTCCAGGTGTTTATAATCCTAAAATAAAGAAATGTTTCGACTACAGTGTTTTATGTTCTCATATGTGTCTTTTATTAATACTTTATTGACATTGATTGATTGATTGATTGATTGATTGATTGATTATGTTCAGAGCAGCTGTGTTTGTCCTCTAAAGCTGCTCCTCTTGTTATTGATCATCCTTAGTGATCGATGTGTTGAGTCTTCAAGACTCAAAGCAGAGCGTGGCAGCGGTGGAGAAGCTGTCGGGCGGTCTGAGCGCACTCAGTGACGTCTACGTGGTGTCCACGTTTCGGCTGCCAGCGAAATTGGGCGGCGTCCTGCTGGGTCTCTACAGCAAACAGGACAACAGGAAGTACCTGGAGGTCGCCGTCATGGGAAAGATCAACAAAGGTTGGACATTTAACCTGCTGATGCTGTTCAAACTCTCACAACTTAATTGAAAACGTCAGTTTGTTTCCAAAGATACAGACAAGTGAATTATCTCGTTACTGGTTCCTCCTTTCCTTCCTCATCTGCTCCTCTCCTTCACCATTTCATTGCTTCCACCCTCCTTCCATTCCAGTTATCATGAACACAGACAGACATAATACGCTCCTCTCCACTCTGTCTGACAGCATCATGTCTGTTGAAGCTCTCTCATATATACACCCTTTTATGGATGGAAATATTCTCTTTGAAACCTTAACATGTCTGCTGGAATTTCAAATCAAGTTTTGTTGGATTGAATATCTGAACATTCGTTCAGAAGAAAAGATTTTCTATCCAGCTAAAGTTTAAAGTTTATTCCAACTCTGGTCAATCATCAATTAATAGATGCAAATTTGCGAGGGGTGGAATTTTTGAATCAGAAATGGAGGAAATAAATCTTGTATCTATCTGTGATCACCTATGGAGGACGGAACCTGCCAAAATAAAAAATAAATAAATAAGTGACTCGATAAATAAATAAATATGTCATTAAATGGAGAAAAAATAATATTAAAAATAAATGTAGCAATTAATTAATTGATTAAATGTGACATAAATTGATATTTCTGTTTTAATTTGCTTCTTTATTTATTTAACTTTTTACTAAATCATGTATTTATTAATATTGTATTTTTAATTATGTATTTATTTTTTTATCCATGTTTTGATTAATTAATTTATTTTAGAATTTATTTTTTATTTATCAATTTATTTTTGCATTTCATTTTTTATTTATTTTATTAATAATATAATTTTATGTCACATTTACTCAATTAATTAATGGCTACATTTATTTTTAATATCATTCTGCTACATTTAATAACATTTATTTATTTATCAGGTCATTTATTTTTTTTATTAATTTATTTTTTATTTTGGCAGGTTCCGTCCTCCATAGTCACTAAGAGCTATGATAGTACATCATATCTGTACCCAGACCGGACCAAACTCTGTGTAGAAACCACAGACTGTCTATGGTAGAAACAACAATGTCACTGCCGTATTTATGCCTAGATGACTTTATGTTATGAGTGTTAATAGAGCAGCTGCATGGCCAGGCACTGATCCATTCAAACTCCATTCAGAAAACGAGCATTTTAAAAGTTCTTTGCCTGTCGTCTTGCAGACAGACCTGACGAAGCCTGAATTCAGACTTTTTACTTATCAACATCATTATTTAGTTATTTCAGCATCATTTTGATCTGTTTATTGATATTAAATCACAGCACAATCTGTTTATTTTGGGTTCATACCGCAGTAGCGACGTGTGGCTGCTAGATACAGTCAGTGCAATGACACTGTATGTGAATACAGCTCGCCGCCGGGTGATGTTATGAACCCAGACACGACGGCGTTTGGTTTTCTGACATATCTGGGACTTCCACAACATGTGCAAAACAGCAACAGTGGTTATTTCTTCCATGGTTGATGGAGGAAAGAAAAGTTGTTGATATCTATGCAGACGAACTGCTGCTCCTCTCCTGAGCGTCTAGCGCGAATGAACACAAATGATACCGGCGGTCCAACTTGCATGAGTAAAGTGAGGCGAAAATTTGCTTCCCTAGTTAATATCTGACGACCATCCAGTTTGATTTCAACTCAAACTGAACACAATGTTGTTAATAAGCAGAGATAAACAGTGTCAGTGATGATGACTGCTGTGTGAAGAAACTGTTTCAGTCAGGTCTGAGCAGCTGGTTCTGGTTCTGGTTCTGGTCCTGTCTTCATCCTGATAATGACAGTCTGAGTTCAGCCTTCATCTACATGATCACTATAATCTGACAGAGTTTCATTACCTGCTGTGTGTGTGTGTGTGTGGGTGTGTGGGTGTGTGGGTGTGTGGGTGTGTGTGTGTGTGTGTGTGTGTGTGTGTGTGTGAGTGAGTGTGTGTGACCTTTGACCTCCTGGTGGATGAATGGGTTCATTGTGAAGCTCCAGCTGCTGACATGAACTCTCACTTTGTTCTTTGTTTCATCACTGAAACAGTTGACTCTCAGTAAAGATCCCATTATTATATTCTGTGTTTTATCAGGATTTTATTAATAGTTCATTGATATCAGCGCTACCGGGTCAATACTTATTATTATTATTATTATTATTTTATCCTGAATTTTATTAGGATTTTATTAATAGTTCATCAGTACCAGCGCTGCCGGGTCGATACTTCTGGTACCGGATACTTTTATCAATATAATAATGTTATATTTCTCCTCAGAACCTCCAGAGCTCAGAGTTCTTTATACGTTTATTTTAATGCTGTTTTTAACTGAAATAAAGTCATTAATATTTCTCTCCTCTTCCGCTCTTCCTCTTCCTCCTCCTTCCTCTTCTTCCTCTCTTCCTTTTCTCTCCTCCTCCTTCCTCTTCTTCATCTCTTCCTCCTCCTCTCTGTCCTTTTCCTCTCTTTCTCCTACTCCTTCTTCCTCTCTCTCTCTCTCTCCTCCTTTCCTTCCTCTCCTCCTCCTCCTCCTTCCTCTCTCTCTCTCCTCCTCCTCTCTCTCCTCCTCTCCTTCCTCTCCTCCTCTTCTCTCCTCTTCCTCCTCTCTTTCCTCCTCTCTCTCCTCCTCCTCTCAATTCAATTCAATTCAATTCAATGTGCTTTATTGGCATGACTGTTAGTTGAACAATATTACTAAAGCGTCAATTCAATAATGAGAAAAAACGAACAAAATAAAAACAAAAACATATATACACACATATATATAATTCATTAAGCAAATTACAATATATAGATATTTAAAAAGAACATGGAAATGGTAGAAAACAATAGAGAAATAATTCATGTTTTGTTGTGTCAATAAAACAAACAAACAAATAAAAAAGAATTAACAACAATATATTGCAATATCAAATGCCAAATATAAACAAAAACAACGACCATGAAGTAGAGGAGTAAATAAAAGACAGAGTGTGAGTTACATCTGTTATGTGTTGTAGTGGTTGTCTCTTAGGCTGTCTCTCTCTCTCTCTCCTCCTCCTCCTCCTCCTCCTCCTCCAGTCTTAGTGCGTTATGTGCGAGCTGATGGGAAGCTCCACACCGTTAACCTCCAGAACGCTCAGCTGGCCGATGGGCGGAGTCACTCCATCATCCTGAGGCTCGGTGGTCTTCAGCGTGACAACATGCACATGGAGCTCTACGTCAACTGTCGATTGGCTGACTCTAGCCAGGGCCTGCCATCATTGGTGGCCTTGCCTAGAGAGGCGGAGATGGTGGAGGTCAGACACGGACAGAAGGCCTACACCCGACTACAGGTGAGACACACCCATCAGTGATTTAGACATTTTAATCTGCAGGAATGAGTCCAAACACCCAGAAATGAGTCAGCATGATGTCACACTTTACAGATAATGGATAGATGGATGGATAAACTCAGCATGTTACTGATCATAAATCATCAGAATGCATAGTGTGCATAGTGTGGCAGTAATGAAAACTTTCTGACCTCAGCTTCACCATCTGTCTGTGTGACCACTGAGACAGACTTTAATCTGTTACTAATATCAACTAAATTGTGTTAATCTGCCCTCTGTCTGTCTGTCTGTCTGTCTGTCTGTCTGTCTGTCTGTCTGTCTGCCTGTTTGTCTGTCTGTCTGTCTGTCTGTGTGTCTGTCTGTCTCTCAGGGATCAGTGGAGTCCCTCAGACTGGCTCTAGGTGGTTCTGTAGCTAAAGCTGGATCTCTGACAGACTGTCCCTTCCAAGGAGACTCTTCATCCTACAACTCAGGTCAGCTCACATTAACCCTTTCACTCCTCACTCTGTAACAGCACAGCATATACATATGTACATGTGTATAAACATAAACTAGGGCTGTCAAAGGGAATGCGTTAATAACGCATTAACGCAAAATTTTTATAACGCCACTAATTATTTATATCATATGAAACTAGAAACATAATTAATCCATTGGTACTACTCATTTTATCTTGTCGCGAAAAAGGTTAAATAACGCTCCAAACTTACGCTAAATTTTGGCGAGAAAAAACTGTCATGGCCATTTTCAAAGGGGTCTCTTGACCTCTGACCTCCAGATATGTGAATGAAAATGGGTTTTATGGGTACCCACAAGTCTCCCCTTTACAGACATGCCCACTTTATGATAATCACATGCAGTTTGGGGCAAGTCACAGTCAAGTCAGCACACTGACACACTGACAGCTGTTGTTGCCTGTTGGGCTGCAGTTTGCCATGTTATGATTTGAGCATATTTTTTATGCTAAATGCAGTACCTGTGGGGGTTTCTGGACAATATTTGTCATTGTTTTGTGTT
>CAKAOH010022940.1:0-63236 GCA_916701665.1 Sebastiscus tertius | reverse complement strand
GATTTGTCCTTAAAAAATAGTGGCTCAACAGAAATTAAGGAACAAAATGTGTGTAAACTGCATTAAGATGCATAATAGATTCAAAATGTTGTCTAATTTCCAAAAGAGCATGTGCAAAAACAATTTGTCTACAGCCTCCTGCAGAGAAACGTGTTTATTTATTTTTGTCAAATATATATATATATATATAAATATATATATATATATATATATATATATATATTTAAAAATTTAGAAAAAGTTTTTCCGACAATTTAAAATTCTCACCTCTTTCTAAGTTATTTTCATTTATTTTTTTGTAAAGTTTTTAATGTGGTCGTTTTCTGTTTATCCGCTATTTTAACGTGTTTTCAGCTCAGCCAATCAGAACCGAGCAGAACTGTTTATGATTCACATTAACCTGTTAATTTAACGCTGCATGAGTTTATCACATTTTTTGGAGAATAAATAATAAAATAAATAAATAAAGTATTTAAATCAGAGCAACTTTACCTTAAGAGATACTGGTGTGTTCAGTAAGCTGTAATATTATACTGGGCTGCTATAATATAGGATAATAACTCAACTTCACTTCACTTTTAAAAGGGAGGTTTGAGTTTGAGTTTGAGAAAAGTTTGGCCGCAAAAGATAAAGTTTGTGAAGGTGGAAGTGCGAGTTATTATAAGGGATCAGAGTTTATGTTAAAATAGCCTGTAGGCCTCAACCCTAAAAAAAAAGAAAAAAAGTTGTTTTTAATAAAATTACGTGATATAGACTATAATAGATATATTAAAAACAAATATTTAAAAAAATAAATAAAATAAATAGTGTGACGCTGGTTACTCACTAACTATAAACTTGTAGTTACCGAATTAAGCTTCTCGAGGATAAACGATCTACTTTTTACAACGTCACCTCTTTATCATATCACTCCGCCAACGTTAATTACTAAAATTACAGCCACCATGTTATATAGTTCCCAATTTCATTTAAAGAACAGAATTCAATAGGCTTTATATAAATGTATACATTCATTAAATCATGTGAATTATTTTAATAAAAAAATAAAATAAAGAGAATCTACAAAATAAATCTTCACAAAAATAAATCAAATTTTACAATAGGTATACTTTCTTCGAAATATAGTCCCTGTGTCAGTGTTATTAAGGCGTTAATTATTGTTTATTCCAGTATAACGCAATAAAAACGTACACAACAGGCCAAAAGGCGCATTTTAAATCTCCTCAAAAACTTTTGTTGAAGTTTAATGGATAAAGAGTTCAAAAAAAAAAGCTGCTTTTACAGACTACAACGTGCCACAGTGACTATATACAACCCTCCACAGTGACTCTCGAGGCAGCCGCATTCAGTGCGCGGTGGACTCGCGTGACAAGAGGAGTGAAAACACGACAGTGGAAATGTGTCCTGCAGGCAAACATTAAAGTGGACTCTTTTTCTGGCCCTGCCCCTCTATGTATTTATGTTTCATCATATCAGATGGCCCTAATCAAAGAGAATAAATGGACATATAGGATATTTTTTTATGTTTTCAGTGGAGAAAAGAAATGGTTATTTATAACCTATATAGGCTTTGTTTCCTATAGGTCTAAATAATCATTAGAAATATTATTATAAATATTTTTTTTTTATTCAAACCCTTATCTAGTAAATGTTAGGCCTACATATTTTTATAAGTTTGCTTAATTAATAGTAATAGTATAGCTCTTTCAGTAGATTTCTAAGTTTGTAAAATTGAGGAATTTTAATTTCAAGAAGTTGACAATAATATACTGCATCTTCAAACTGGATATGATCCAAATGAGACACTTTAACTTCCCTCATTAGGTGTAATTCAGCAGTAATATAGGAGGAAGCCCACAGGCAGGCTTTACTGCAGCTCTAATAGCCCGTCGTGCTTCCAGCTACATCTTCAGGGCCATGATTTATTGAAAAATATGGACCCTACGTATAAGCTAATATGACAGAAGTGCTTTGACCTCGGGGGGCAGTGCACTCTCCTCGGCAGTCAGCTGCTACCTTTCAGCGTGCTTCTTTCTCACGCGATTCCTCTATTTGAGCATCTTTTGCTGCAGATTTATTTAAGTTTGCATGTAAGAACGATCTGAACCTCGGGGGGTCAGAGAGTGTGCTCGGGACACCAGGGAGAAAAAAAGCCTCTATTATTAGACATCAAGAAATAGCCTTTAAAGTTTGAGCATTATCAATAACCTTCAATTATTGTTATTCAACTGAAATGATCCCAAAGAATCAAGTGCTATACGTTAACATGTGACCCCAGTTCCTGGCACAGCTAAAGACATTAGTGGTATTACAGGGAAGCTGCTGATGTGTTCTCATTGATCTGATGTCCCATAAGCCCCGGTATTTGTGGTGGGCCTGTAATCCATCAGAAGTGCTCCTTGGTTCCCACCCCACACCCACAGGGATAAAACATGTTTCCTGTGTAGGTATACCTGCTGGCGGCTGCACTTATCTTATGTGATTAACCTTGATCACTTTAACATGCATGGGATAGAGCCAAAGATTGACTTTTTTTCTCATGATAAAGATAAATAAGTGCATGAAAATTAAGAAAAATCCTTTTCAATTGTGTTATAATGAAGGTTTTTAGCTTTTAAAAGGGGGAAAATGTTTTGCAGGCACAAAGAAAGGGGTGGGGATGTGTGGCATTAGGCCATAATGTGGTTAAAATATCAAGCCTTTGCCCTCCTTTGTGCTGAGCTGACAAGGTGGCTCTAACAGGGGTTAATTTGCCGTTCAAGGGTTAAACAAACAGGCATTAATAGTTTATTCCAGCCAAAGCTCTAATGTGTTTTCTTTCCAGGCTTGAGAGTTAAAATTCTAACAGAAAAACAACCTAAAAACAACATTAGTTTTGTTAAAATGCTGCAGAGGCTTTTTTTTTTTTTTTTTTTTTTTTTTTTTTTACAATAAACCAAACACTCCCAGAATGCCTTTTTGGTTCGTCCCGATGAGTTGGGCTCCGGGTGCAGTAAGGTGAAGACTAATAGGGATTAAGCAGGAGAAGTATGTGTCAGTTTCAATGCTCGTAATGTGGAGTGTTCTTTTTGGAGTTTGTGAGCAGGTATAAAACGCAGATTAAGAGGCATTTCTGATAAGTGACAACAGGAGCCTGGAGGTCTGTTTTCACGCAGGGTCCAACGCTGACCTATTTGACACAAACCGCCAGGGAAACACATCTCATCTGATGGGAACTAGTTCAGAATTTAGAGTAAGAAAAATTAAAAAAAGAGAGTGCTAGTGGTGAAATAAAAACAACAACAGAGACGGTGAGTTTTGCAGGAGAGCTGAGACCGATTCGTCAATAGCTCCACGCTTGATGTGGCTTAAAGGGGCTTAAAGGGGCCTTCTGGTTGACTGGCTCTGTTTAGGGCCGACCTAAGATGTCTGGCCCTCGCTGACCTCATATACACTATTGCATTGTAGGCCATGGCTTTAACCTCTACAGCTCGCGTCGCCACAGAGGCCCATTATAGTGCCATCAGTAATGATGTGGGGGATTCCCCCATTAATACAGTGATTCCCATCCTGCAGGAAGACGAACATATATACACACACTGATAATGATCCCATATGTATTAGAGTCATGATGCTTTTGTTTTGGACGAGCTGTCGTCAGGAAATCAAAGTAATCAGCGAGAAGGACCGGGATGAGATTTTCTGTCCTTATTTCATTATAGAGCTAATGTTTAATTAACTAGTTATGTTGTTCAAAGAGTCAAAAATAGTCAAATAGTCAGTGGTGGAAAGAAAAAAGTATTTAAATAATGTGCAGTTTGCATTTAATATGGATTTTAAACTTACACTCCACTACATCTCAGAAGGAAATATTGTACAACTATACTTTTACAGACAAAACATATAAATAGTCTATAAAATATTTAGCATTTTTATTAAATACCCAATAATATGTAAAATAGTGCACTTCAAGCTACAACATTAATATGCTGCTTACATGTTAATGCATCAGCAATGCTAATATAATAATATTATGTATATATAATAATAATAATAATATATTCTCTGCCTAATGAGTGCTTTTACTTTTTAAAGTAAAATAAAGTATTTTTACATTGTGCTACTTTTTTTACTTAAGAAAAGGATCTACTTTCTTCTTCCACCGCTGCACATAAGTCAAACAATTCTTAACAAAGTAGGTATAGGGCTTTGCGATAATTCAATATGATAATTTGTCGTCTTTCAATGGAATCGTATCGTGATGAAATCATATATTGAGATATCGTGATACACGATTACTCCGTCGAAATTGATAATAACAAGCACACACTAACTGAAATCTCTCAGGAAATCTCATCAAACTTGGTTAAATCAAATTATTGTTTTGATCTGATTACTCTGTATTTGTGTGTATGCATGTAAACATAGTATATAGCTAGAAATATTTTTTTTTCTTCTATAATTACACTTGAAACGGTTATGTTCATTTTGCGCAAAAGTTCTTAAAATGAGAAAATACTTTTAATTTGTCAAGTATTTAATTCATACAGGAGTATACAAAAATAGGCTTTACCATGGGTTTATTTCATGTAGACTATTTATTTATTGAATTACAGAAAACACTATATCGGTGAGTCTAGCTGAACATTTAGTAACCAAACCTGTTTTTTCCTTCCTCAACAGTGAGTTTATTTTTAAATCAAATGAATTAGAAGTTT
This sequence comes from Sebastiscus tertius, assembly GCA_916701665.1. NCBI lineage: Eukaryota > Metazoa > Chordata > Actinopteri > Perciformes > Sebastidae > Sebastiscus > Sebastiscus tertius. The sequence goes on along the minus strand of CAKAOH010022940.1, from coordinate 58,539 downwards.
GACTGCATTTCTAAACAATAAGTACTAGAAAAGAGTCTTTATCCTGATCGTTCTTGCGGCAGGAAATGTGAGGTTAAGTTCTTCATTGCATCATATCTACCATGTGAAGCTGCACTGCCACCATTAATTAAGAGATCCTGAACATGCCTCCATGCAATGCTGCACAACGAGGCCAGACAGGAGAGGAAGTGTTCTGTTATTGTGGCACAAGATCCTCTTTGCTTCAAAGTGACACAAAAACATGTCTGTCTGAATTATTGTTGCAGCAGAAAACATCATTCTGCATATTTTAAATACACCTCAACTGCATGCAAGCATCTGTAACATGGAGCTCTCCACTATTTTTTTTTATAGCCTGCAAAATAGTTCCAGATTAATAGGATGTGAGGTCAGTTGAAGTGATTGTTGCCTTTGATAACATTTCTCTCTCTGCCATGTCTCTATATATGACTCTATGAACCCCTGACCAATAAGTGTGTAATGACACGATATACTTCCACTAAAGCCAGATAGAAAGACCACAGACAAATTACTGTGCACTTAAAAACCAAGCGGAAAACACTTCAGCTACAAAAGTGCACAAAATCAGTAAAAAACACCACGAAAAAAAGGACTGAACTTCGTCAGAGACAAATTAAACAACCAGATATCAAGTCATTTTGGGACTTATTTCCAACCAACATCTAAATACTAAATTAAAAAAAAGTTGTCAACATAGCTGGAAATCACATCTGGATAATCTTAAACCAGTGGTTCCCAAACTGGGGGTTGTGATACCCCAATGGGGTCATCAAATAAATCTGAGGGGTCACATGAAGATAGGAAAGAAGAAGAAAAGTTGCATTTCTGCTACACGTACACAAAAAAGTCCATTTAGTTTCTTCAGGCTTTTCTCTAATCTTTGTTCTTTTCTTTTTAAATATTGGATAGGTGTGGCTCTTGAAGCCAATAAAAATGATTAAAATGAAAAAACGTCAAGAAATCAGAAATCACAACCTATGATGAGGGGTTGAAAATGGACACCGTTTCACTTTAAAGGCCCTGAAAACTATATTTACCTCCATCATCTTCTTGCTACGAGTAATGGTTCCTACACGAACACGCTGTTTTATGCAAAAGTTACAACGGTTTTGTTTATTTCACACGAGAGATTAACACATTTCATTTGGTCTCTGTGCTTTTAAACACTGGTTTGAGGTGGGCGGGGCTTAATTTGGGAAGAATGTGATGTCACGTACGTCCATGCACCAATCAGGATTCAGCAACGTTTGAACCAGAATTTGACAACAGTTGGAGGTGGTTTGCTTACCGTCAATCAAATCTGATAGAAACCACACCAACACAGCCCTGACGAAGCTGATTAGCTTGTGAGTGTTAAACTCTTTTTTTTTTTAACTTAATTGTTACTTATTCAGATATGAATATCTAATTTTATAGAGAAATTCTTAAAATTTTAAACCACGTTTTCAGAGGCTTTAAGGGGTAATAAACCAAAAAGGTTGGAAACCATTGTCTTAAACTTTATGTTATTTTATCCTGTCTGTACATTGCTTTAAATAATTAAATAATTTTGCTGGAGTGTTTTCATTTTAAACCAAATTCATTCAACTTTAACAAAAAATTGTCTCAAAACAGTGAGCACAGACACAAGATTAGGATACAACTTCCACAATATGATACTATACATAACCCTTCTTATGAATTACATGCATGTGACTGCATTTACACTTCAGGCTACATAGTGACAGAAGGATAAATATACATAAAGCATATTGAATAATGAGTTTATGTCTTAAACTTGTATGTTCAGTCCTCTTGCAATTTGGGAATTTGTGTAAAAACGTGTGTGTGTGTTACATCCAGAGTGTTAGGTTGATGGGCGATTACTTGCAAAAGAGGCTTAAATAAAGTCAATTTAGTGGCACAATGGAGAACGATTGTGCCACTAACTCTCCTCTGAGAAAACAAACGGTTTGTTGTTCTCTGGTCAGCTGTACAGGGATTTCACCCACTGACAGATTACCACACTGTTCACTTTCCTCTTTTATGATACTTTAATTTGTGTTTCTTGCAGTGTTGTGAGACGTTTTCTTTGCAAGAAAGAAGTAGGAAAAGAGTTTGATTCAATGAAGGTTGATCAACATGTTGTCCTGGAATGTTCTGAGCATTTTGTTCAAGGCTACTTACAGATGAAAGTAAGCTTTTCATAGTGTTTAAATCCTATTACAACTCCAAAGGAAGTGGTGTTTCACTCCAGCGTTCACAGCTTCGGAGCTGACCAAGCATTCTCCACCTTCAGCATTAATTAACTCATGTTAAGCTGGAACACGCTGGCAGTCCATCTACGGACATTTAAGGTGGCAGAAGCTCTTTCTAAGAAAAGAAAAAGACATTTATTTTTCAAGGATAAGCTAAAGTGAGTGTTCATATTAGGCTTTATAAAGATTTCTGTCTCAGCCTGCCTGTCAGTGTGAAAGTGAGACAGTATTTCGAGGCCTGGGAGGGAAAAATAACATGTTCCCAGTGTTGATGCGTGTTGCAAACAAACAACTCGCTCATAAACATAAATTATTTTGTGAACTAGTATGTTTTTTTTTACAGGAGAATGTCTTTGTGCAAGTGATGTACTATTAAAGCCTACACAAACATGTGTTTTGTTTATTGTTAAATTGACCTTTTGCAGAGTTTGACAGTAGAAAACCATTTTTTTTTTTTTTTTTACATTTAACTGCTAAAAAGGCAGAAAGTTTCTCTGCGCTCACCTTAAATCTGAGTTTTAGATGAGTCATAAGAGCATAATTTGTGACATCACAACTAGTTTGTAAGCCAATCATGGTCCAGTAAACATACAGCTATGATTTGGAAACTTTTCAGTGAAATAGAAGACATCTGGTGTATAGTACTTAATATTTGCATGTTGATAGATTCTGGATTTTTTTCAATGAGCAAAAAGGAGCAGATGTGATTTAAAAAAAAAAAAAAATTCCAGACACAAACGATTAATTAGTAGCCTATTTTTACACTTCTTAAAGCATGGCTTTAGGGGATCTTTAAACAATGTAGGCCTAATTTTTTTTTTTTTTATGCAAGAGGCAGATATTAAATCACACCCTACAACAGATTTATAGACCTTATAGACGTAGCTGACTAACTTAAAAAAAAAACAAATTAAACAACTTAGGCTTATAGAATCAATATAACAGATATTAAATATTAAAAAAAAATATTTAGCTGTAAAGGGTTAAAATCTGACCACATAAGGCTTCATAATGCACAGTTGCTCTTTTTTAAAAGGCATATTCTAAAGTCAAAAAATATATATTTCTAATAACAATAACAATAATTTGTAGCACAAACCACGCTTTTTTTCCCCCAAATGTCTTCACTTCTTTTTGTATACATTTTTTTTATTCAGAATATTTTTGTGCTAGTCTTTTTCAATTGAGCAGATGAACAAAAAGGAATTAGAATCAGTTTTCGTTACTTTTTCATTACGATCGAAAAAGAAATACATTTGTCCTCTATAATTTAAATAATCAAGCTTATATTAAATATTAATAAAAGTAAGTAAAGCAAAAGTGCATTTTTATGAACAAATATGGATTTGAATGATTTTTGTGGCTAGAAATAAGAGTGAGAAGTGAGAGAATAAGAGGTTTTTACAGTGCGCATAGTAGATGTAAAGTGTGCATGGACAGATGTAACCAATAGGCGGTACTGTGCCATTCTCCATGAAGCTTTTCTCCTCCATCTCCATCTCCAGCCCGGAGCACAGAGCTGCATCTCTGCTCCTCTAATTGACCTAAATACAGACAGCATCTCTCCAGTCCCTGCAGGCAGACTATCACACAGCAGACACGACAAGATCCGGACAACGAGACAGTCTCTCTTCTGGAGTAATTCCTTATATTTCAGTCTGGATCTGTTATATACAACGGAGGCTCGAGCTCTCGGTGGAACGCTTGGAACGCGTCGGGATGTTTCACGCGCAGCAGAAGAAGAAGACACATCTGGATGGAAACAACGAGACGCATTGATGATAATGATGATCTTATAAAATCCAAATCTGGGAATTTTACTTTTTTTTTTTTTTAAAAAAAAGGTGAAAGCTGCATGCTCGGAGAAGGAGAGGAAAAAGTAAACATGCTTGATGATGAAGCACCGAGATCCAAGCTGGAGACGAGAGGTTCGTCTTTTTCCATAGAGAACCTACTGAGGACTACGCATAGAAGAGCTCCATCTGAGGACAAAGTTACCGTCCACAGCTCGGTGGTCTGTCCAGGACAGGAGACACACCGACTGGACGGCGGTGAAGTGTTGAACTGGAGAGGGACATCACCAAATACAGAGGACGACAACTCAAAAAGTGAGTGCACCTGTTCAGATTTGTATGTTTGTCCTCATCTGATGAAAAAATACGCTAGAAAAAAATATATTCCTACAGTGGATCAGTGATAAGAAACCCTCTGTCCAAGGCTGGCGAAAAGTCATATTTGAGATGGTCCCTTTGGAATATCTCACAAATATTCTACATGCCAAAGTTGATCAGTTCCACAATATTTGTTAGCCCTATCTGAATTATATTGGACCTGAACTCTCCTCCATTATCTCACAAGGAGTCTCTTGAACATGAACTCATATATATCCTGTGACTTCCCTGCACTATGGACTATTTCCTATGACCTCCTATATATACTTTTTTTTTTTATCTGAGCTGTACCAGTGTTTGTTGTTGTTTTGTTTGTTTTTTTTATTCTTATTGTGAAAATAAGTAAACCCAATAAACATATTAGTGGAAAAAAAATAAATAAAGAGCACTTAAATTACAAAAAATAAATGTGAAAAGAGTATATCATTGCTCTCATTTCGCCTGATAATTTATGACAACCTGCTTTTACAGGGTTTGGATATCGGGATCGTGACAACAATTATCTCAAATGTATATAAAAATAGAATAAAACTTGTACCTATCCGTGCGTAAAAGTCTAAATTGACCACCTGAACCAGAATGAGGCTATACAGCAGCATCCAGCATTTATTTATAATTTTCATAATAAACATCTCACTCTGGTTCTTGACATGACACATGGGCTACGGCACGTTTTACTGTCCCTTACTCTGTGCGTAAAACACCCAAACAACTCCAATTATCAGCCTATAGAGTGAGCCAACAGTGTTGGGCATCCACACAACATCTCACTCTGATGCCTATTTATCATCTTGGTGCGTGAAAGTGCACATTTTGGTGCAGAATTTGCTACTGGACATGAAATATATATTTTTTTTTTTTCTCCACGTTCCTTGTAGGTCCACCGTACAAGGACGAACACACGGACAAGGAGAAGGAGGACGAGAGTCTGACTGATGACAGAGAGGAGGACGACGCGCGCTCCTCCTGCTTCTCGCGAGAAGACAGCTGTGATACAGGTGAGACCGGAGCGCCATACATGTTGGCTTAAGCATTATTCAAACAATAGTCCTATTGTGATTGTAAATGTCAGTATTTTAGTTTATTGTCACTGAGCAAAAATGTTCAACAACGGTATTCAATGTCAAAAAGTACATTGAAGACAAGTGTTTTGGTTTGAGGTTTGACTTTTTGCCTTAGCTACACTTTTGATAGTAAGTTCTCATGTTGAAAACAGGCCTTTTTCTCCTGAGGATCTTTGAAATGTTCAACTGCAGCATCATTTTTGTAAAATACTGTGCTATCTGGTTGTTTTTAGCCTGTTTACTCAAATTCAAGCTCTTCATAAAACACATTTATCAATCACCATCTAAAATATAATCTGACGTTTAACAAGAAGCCTCCTGCCTTTTTGGTACTGTGCAGTTCCTGAAGTTATCCAACAGTGATCATCACTACAGTGCGCTGGTAATTTCACTTAATGCACTTTGGCTCTCATGTCTTCAGTTAAAAATCTGAAATGAAAAACATCCGACACCAAATATAGTCCACTAAAATATAGTCCACTTCCTTGTGTATAATAGTTGTTCTTCTCATCCAAAAATGTAAGATTTAGGTTTCCAGAACTTTTTGCATTGATGGAGTTTGATTTGTTTTTACACAGGATATCAGCAACAAAGGTCCATATAAGTTTTATATATCCTCCTGGGAACCGAGTTAAAAAGTGTCTTCCAATTACTTTTTTTTGTGATTTCCTTCCTATTTAGGGTTAAAAAGAAAATCTTAACAATTTAGGCTTGTTAAACTGTATTTTTATTGTCCACTGTAGTGGACTACAGGACTATTTCAGTGTGAAAAGACAAAAAAATGAACAGATTATGGCTGTAGAGTGATATTAAACCAAGAATATATTCAAATTGATTTAAAAAAAACAACACATGCCATATCACTGGAATACCTAGGATGTCCTCTTTACAATACACCAGGGGTTGATAGAGTAGGTCAAAAGAGTAAGAGGATATGCATGTGCACAAAATGTCTACTACAGAGGACACATGTCAATGGGCTGGGTCTCAGGAGGATATAAGTTGCAGGGGTGTAGCGAAGAGTTCCTGGGATCACAGAGGCATTGTGGGTAATATTAATCAGTATGCACCTTCATTTTTTCAGGTATTTGATTCCCTGGATTGGCCCAAAACTGATCTATTTATCAATACTCAATTGACTTTCCAGAAACGTTACAGCTTAGACTTTATCACAATATATACTGATATCGATACACCCTTAAAGCTGCACTGTTAGAGGAGTTGTATCCAGTTCCACTGAGTCAAATCTCTTCCTCCTCTCAGGTGACATTAAAGCGGCGCGAAAGAAGAAGACCCGCACCGTGTTCAGCCGGAGTCAGGTGTTTCAGCTGGAGTCCACTTTCGACCTGAAGCGCTACCTGAGCAGCTCGGAGCGAGCGGGGCTGGCCGCCTCGCTGCAGCTCACCGAGACCCAGGTCAAGATCTGGTTCCAGAACCGCAGGAACAAGTGGAAGAGGCAGATCGCCGCAGACATGGAGGCCAGCGGTGGTGGTGGCGCCACCGTCATCCCCTATGCCGCCACCCAGAGGGTCGTCAGAGTTCCCGTGTTGTATCGCGAGAACGTCGCCTCGGCCGTGACGCTGAGCGGCCTGCCTCAAGTGACGTCACCGGTGGTGGGCTTCTCCAGCTCTATCAGCTATCCATTGACTTCCCACTTCAGCCACCCGGTGTCGTTCATATCGCCACAGATGACCGGACTGGTGTGACTTTAAGGGCGGAGGCCGAGCCTATACTTGTGACTCTTTAAACACCAACGAATCAAATAAAGATGCTGCAAAAATATCACTTTTAGTTCAGTTTTAGATCCTGTAAAGTCAGAAAATAAACTCAATTTATCCTGTGTTCAAGTCAGAAGCAACTAAAGGTGGCTCACGATCATGATGTGGGTCATAAAGATCCTTGAATGGCTGCTTTAAAACCCTGAAAACAAAACTATTTCTCCCCCAGTGTTGTTTTTCACTTTATTTTCCACTTAAGTGATTTTGGGGCATTCAGTGTAGTGACTATGACGGGTGTTTTTGGCTGTTTGAGCTGCCCACAGTCCTGTCTGTAGTCCTCAGTCCTACATGGAGGACGTGTCACACCAGGTCACACAGCTTTCAAGCAGAGCTCTATTATGTGATTATTTTTCACTGATATTGTTTTGTTGACCCACACATGTGGGGTCAAATAAGGGTCAATGAGACTTTGAGCTTGTGAAACGAACCTATGGCATACTGTATATCAGCTATAGGGCTGCAACTAACAATCTGCTAATGTCAATTAATCTGTCAATTATCTTCTCCATTAATCGATTAGTTGTTTGTGTCAATCAGTGTTTCCCAAAGCCTAAGATGATGTCCTCAAATGTTTAGTTTTGTCCACGACTCAAAGATATTCAGTTTACTGTCATAGAGGAGTAAAGAAACCAGAAAATATTCACATTTAAGAAGCTGGAATCAGAGAATTAAAAAAAAAAAAAATCTTAAAAAATTACTCAAACCGATGAATCGATTATCAAAATTGTTGGCGATTAATTTAATAGTTGACAACTAATCGATTTATCGTTGCAACTCTAATATTAGTCTTTATAATGGTAATGAAAAATATAGTTGTAAAAAATAATTGAAAATGTCAAAATAAGAATTAGTGCACAAAATATTTCAATGTTCAACACCTAGAAAACAGATGTTTGCGAACATCATGTGTACAAATTCAATGTGTGTGTGTGTGTGTGTGTGTGTGTGTGTGTGTGTTTTACAGCCAAAATCTCCATTTTCAAATTGTAAATGTGTATTATGTAAATTTCTGCTTTTAATCTGTACTTCATCTTGTCGCTACACAGGGTGATATACAGTCGGAGGTATTTAAATTCTTCCTCAACATGATAACACAAGCCCTGAATCTTTGTTGACACTTATTTGAGCCCAAATACACTATAACTTGGGAATATTATGCACCGTGTCCTCGGACTGATCCACAACATTGTTTGTGAAAGAGGTATTTGTGACTTTTGATAGCTGTGAGCATGGGGTACATACAGTAGCAATATTCTTTGACACATATTTCTTATTTAAGAGGATTTTAATACAGAGTTTTGTACACCGATATGTTCACATGTGAATAAAAATGGATGCACAAAGTGTTTGGTGGTTTTGAGGCAATTTTTTTAAAGTGTTTTCTGCCCTTATTTGCAAAGAAAGGTATGGCTTGTATAAGTTAAGAAAGGGCTATGAACAAATTCAGATGTTGGATTAAAGAAAGTTTACAGTCTCAAGAAATATAGAAGCATAAGAGAACTTTCTTCTTCCACCACTGCACATAAGTCAAATAATTCTTAACAAAGTAGGTAGGGCTATGCGATAAGTCAATATGATAATTTATCATCATTCAATGGAATCGTATCGGGATGAAATCATATATCGAGATATCGTGATACACGATTACTCCGTCAAAATTGATAATGACAAGCACATACTAACTGAAATCTCTCAGAAAATCTGATCAAACTCGGTTAAATCAAACTATTGTTTTGATCTGATTACTCTGTATTTGTGTGCGTGCATGTAAACATAGTTAGTGTATAGCTGGGAATATATTTTTTTCTCTATAAATTACACTTGAAGAACTTGAGGAAGTTAAACAATGTTTTATAGACATATTTTAGATCCTTTAATTCTCATGACCTAAAGAGTTGTCAAGCTTGCCATGTGAAAAAAGATGGATATCAAGTAGCCCTGTAGTGTTACTGACTCCAACTCTAAATCAAAGGAGCTCAAACGTCTCCAGTTTGTTCAGTATGGCTGCATGAAGCCAGCAGGCGTGAGTTTCGCTGACAGAAAAGTGTTTAAAAGGTCCCATATTGTAAGATTTTCAGGTCTTTTATATTATAAAGCAGGTTTAAGTGATATATAAATACTGTGAAAGTATCGAAGCGCTCAATATACTGAGAAATACACACAGCCCGTATTCAGTAATTTTGCATTTGAAACAAGCCGTTAGGATTTATGTCCATTTGTGATGTCACAAATATACAATATTTAGACCATTACAGGGTTTTAAACAAACATTCTAAATGTGTCCCAGTTTATTTCCTGGTTGCAGTGTATGTGAATGACATCAACTAACAGGAAGTAAACATGGACCCAAACTGTTACCAGGCAAGGCAATTCTGTTGCAATTCCATTGAAATTAGTTAAAACTGAGCGTTTCAGACAGAGGGTAAATACGGGTATATTCAGGCAGATAGTATGAGGAAAATAAAGTGTTTTTTTAACATTACGGCATGTAAACATGTTCTAGTAGAAACACAAAATACAAGTATGAACCTGAAAATGAGCACAATATGGGACCTTTAAAGCTCCAATATGGCAGCCAGACATATAAATCTGCATCCCGCCCTCATCCTGCCCCTCAACCCTCTCCAATCATAAGCTGCCAAACCGCAGTCTTCCGGGTCGCTGAGAGGAGCGTCGCTCCTCGCTCTCCAACCTCTTCCTCTTGCGCGCAATAGTCGCAGCTGGGGCGCGATGCTGCTCGGAGCGTACGGAGACGAGCGCGTCGGTGTTTCGGGGATATCTCGGAGGTCGAGCGGATGAAATGCCGGGGAGCATGAGCAAGGAGGACGCCCCAGGTCCAGGTCCGGGTCCGGGTCGGAGCGCTTCTTTGACCTTCACTATAGACAGCATCCTGAACCTGAAGGACCGGGACGTGTCCAAGGAGGAGCGGAGAGACCGAGCATGGAAGGAGGATTTACAGTGTGAGGAGGTGTGGGACGTCCGGAGGAGGGATGAGACAGGTAACTGGTGATTTATACACATAAAGAAAGTATTTACTATTTTATTTTAGGCTGATATGTTTAGAGGAAGAACTGTGCGTAAAGTTATGTGCAATATTGTGCATACATTTATCAGTGCAATATATCCTTTGATGCAAAATACACCTCAAGTGCAACTTTGTTTACATTTTATTTATTAACTCTACCTATTTTACAAGTGCAATTACCTCTGTTTACATTAATTTTTATATTTTATACTTCTAGTATAACACTTCTGTTTCTATTTATTTATTACATCTACTTTACCTGTTTTATTTGCTTTATAACTGGGTGTGTGTTTTACTTGTTATATGTTTTATCTGCGTCGTTTAGTCTTGTCAAGTATTTGTTTTAAAGCACTGAACAGAAGTGGCAACTGTGAATCTCGTTGTATTTAATACGATGACAATAAATACGATGAAGATGGAATCATGATTTATTATATTGTAGGGGTGTAGATCGCGGATCATAATGCGCTGATTATTTTTTATTTGTGCATGTGTTTGCACGCAGAAAAAAAAAGTGCAAGTTTGCATTTTTTTTCCGTTGCATCAAAGCTCGTTTTGTCAATTCATTCTATACATACACTTTTCTCTTATTTCCCTTCATGGAAGCGCCTACAGAGCTTTAGAGCTCGGACCTCTCTCCTCAGAGACAGTTTTTTACCCTCAGACAGGCGGTCAGACTACTGAACAGTAGCACTAAATGAATGCAGAGCTGTGGATTGTTTTATGGATGTTTTTAGGTTGTTTTATAATTTTATTCTCAGGTATTGTCTTATTTATTGTAGTATTTATCTAGTGTACTATTTATAGATTTTAAGGGCTGAGAGACAGAGCCAGGGTAAAATTGGCATTTCATTGCATTTCACTGTACACTGTTACTTTTCAATGCATATGACAAATAAACTTGAAACTTGAAACAACTTTGCCTATAAACATACCCTGAAGGGAGATAAGAGAAAAGACTATATGCTGGATGACTTGTGTCCTGCATGAGTTGTGCGTAAAGATGAAGATGGATCAAATTATAGGGGTGAAGTTCGAGGATCATAAGTCGCTGATTATTTTTATTTGTGCATGTGTTTGCATGCAGAAAAGAAAACAAGTTTGACTTTTTTTTTTCGTTGCATCAAAGCTCTTTTTTCGACATACTATACTATGACTCTTTTCCAACTTACTATACCAGGTTGTTTTTTTCCATACTATACTATGCTGTTTTATTTTTCCATACTTTATTATGACTTTTTTATGATTATTTGTTCGACAAACTATACTGACTTTTTTTCAATTACTATACTATGACTTCTTTCACAGCGCAAACGAAGCCCAGCAGAGTGCACCGGGAGAACAGCCCGCCTCTGACCGACACCGGAGGCTCCTGTCCCGGGGTGCAAAGCGCGCAGCACACCGCCGAGGAGGACAAGTCCCAGCAGCAACAGCAGCAGCAGCAGCAGCAAACCAACACCACCGTGGAGGACTCTAAAGCCATGGTGAAGAAGAAAACTCGCACCATCTTCTCCAAGAGACAGATCTTCCAGCTGGAGGCCACGTTTGACCTGAAGCGCTACCTGAGCAGTTCGGAGAGAGCGTGCCTCGCCGGCTCGCTGCAGCTCACCGAGACCCAGGTCAAGATCTGGTTCCAGAACCGGCGCAACAAGCTGAAGAGGCAGCTGCTGTCCACGGACATGGAGGAGCAGCACCTCTCGGAGCAGGGCAAAAACGTGCAATTACAGACTTTTTACAAAGACAGCAGCAGCCTGCTGCAGGGCGGATGTTTGTTACCCATGCATTTCCCCGTGGTGTACCCGACTGCGACCGCAGCGCCTTACATCTACTTCTCCAACACTGGCAAATACTTTGGCCTGTTTGACGCAGACTGAGGTTTTTTGGGATCAGATGACAGTGTCGGACACAAACACTCTCTCTTGTTTTTGTTTTTTTTTTAACTTCATAAAAATCCTCCCAACTTTGATGTCAACATATCAACTAATCCAAGACATGCATGTGCCACTTTTTGTCCTTCTCCAAATTGTTTTTATATTATTATTAGAATTATTATTATTATCATTATCATTATCATTATTATTATTATTATTATCATCATTATTATTTGTATTATTATTATTATTATTATTATCATCATCATTATTATTATTATTATTATTATCATTATTACCACTGTAATTATTATTATCATTATTATTATCATTATCATTATCATTATCATTATCATTATTATTATTATCATTATTATTATTATTATTCCTTAGGGCATTTTGAATAGAAAGAAAAAAACGTGCATGCATTAAAGTTCCTCCGAGCAGTTTTCTTTTTAATTTCGCGCAGTATAATGTCATCTGAATGAATGTACCTTAATGTTGCATCAACTTTATTACTACGCAATAATAATAATTTTCAAACAAAAAAATGAGTTCCTTTGGGGCAACACTTCATTTGTATTTATATGGCCTTATTATTGTTATTGTTGTTGTTTTTAATGATTTAAACACGTATCGTTTGTTTTCACGTGACCTTTTCATATGACGGACTGTTAAACTGTGAATACAGTTTTATTAGTATATCATGATGACGAATTTTTTGCAATAAAAAGTGTAATATTTGCAATGATAGTGTGTCGACTCGAGCTGAATTCGGACAAAAGTAACAAATCGACTTCCACATTGGATTTTTTATTGTGTTTCATTATATTTTTTTCCCTTTTGTTTGTGCATTTGGTTTGGAGTAATAAATTAAAGATAGTTTAGAAAGCATAAAACCATGCCATCAGAGGCAACAACAAAGTTCAAGTTAAGATTTTTCCTCTGCAGAGCCAAAGTCGAGAATCATGAAGTGCATTGTGAAATAATCCTATAGCTTCTTATCACAGAATATAATTTACAGCAATAGTTCACTTCTCTGAGTATTCATTTATTCACTTTCACCTTGTAGACTAATAACATCATATAGTGTCTAAACAGTGGTGGATGAAGTATTCAGATATTTTACTTAAATAAAAGTAGCAATACTACACTGAAAAAAAATACTGTATTACAAGTAACAGTCCTGCATTCTAAATATTACTTAATTAAAAGTACAAAAGTATTAGCATCAAAATATACTTAAAAGTACCAAAAGTAAAAGTACTTATTATGCAGAATGGTCTATTACAGAATATTGGATTAATGGATTATTGATGCATTAATGTGCACTTTAATGTTGCAGCTGGTAAAGGTTTGGGGCTATTTTTTAATTATTTTATAAATTGCTGTGTAGTTTAATCTATAATAATACATCATAATCTATTAGTTGATTTACATTTTGTGTTAATAATCTAAATATGCAAAGTAACTCAATCTATCAAATAAATGAAGTAAAAAGTACAATATATTTGCCTCAGAAATGTGAAGTAGTAAAAAATGGAATATAATGGAAATACTCAAGTAAAGTACCTCAAAAAAAGTACTTGGACTGAATCACACTACTTGAGTTAATGTACTTAGTGCACTTCAGCCTACTTGCATAAACAGAGAACTTTATAAAACTTTTTGTTTTGTTTTGTTTTAGTGATCATCGTCGCCAAAGCGTAAAATGTTCACGTTTAATAACCACAATGGTCCCTTTGCTGCCTGTCTGATTATTGTTTCAATCCTGAACTGTGTTTTTAAAATCAAATACTCGCAAACTGAATCATTTATCTCTTAAAACTCCAATTAGACATTTTTGTCTGTATTTTCCTGCTCCATCTATCGAAAGACCAAATCTATTGAAACCATTTAGCTCCATAAGTAACTTTGTTCAGCATTTTCTACTCTGACATTCATTTCATTAGAAACGGTCCTTAACGTTAATAAAACTGTAAACAATGGGGCAAAATCTTGTCTTTAACTAAACTAAAATATGACTATTCTTAAATTATATACACATACACATATAGTGAATACAGTTTGGATTGTTAAAAGTATTGCAGCAGTAGTGAGGTGAAATTAAAGAAGATTTTGTAGTTTTAGTTTTTACTACTGAAGGCATTTCTGCTAAAAACAGGTACAAATAGCCTAATTTCAGATCAACATCTATAAAGACAGCAGGGGGACTTCTTTTTACGCAAGTGGGGGGGAAAGAAAAGAAAAGAAAAAATGTCCACAACAATTTATGACTGTATTAATTAACAGAATGTAGTAAAAATGTACCATATCAGGTTGGTTAATGTTTGTAGTGTTTCATTCGACCACTGAAGAACTTCACGACACATCCTTTAAGAACATCTACTCCTCTAAAATTAAACTTAACATTGAAAAAATTGATATATGTCAAGGTTTGTTCTCTTAAGATTATCTACTGTTGTGTTTTGGACAGTAGTTATTCTTTAGTGCATTAAAGAAAACACTGGAAGAGAAAGGAAAGTGGTAGAAAATCTACTTTTACATGGCGGTCACAGAAAGTTCCCATCAAAACCCTGAGTTACTGCTTTTACCAGTCTTTTTAAACATATGGACAACAAATTGATATGAAACACAATAAGTTTATCATATGGACTGGATGTACGATAAGATATCACAAGATAAAAGAAAGGTCAGGCTATACGGGACAAAGTTTGGCCAACTGCTTGTAAATGTTCTGTTCAACGTGACAATAAGTATATTATTAAAACAACAACAACACTAAAAATCACAGTCTTTGGGTCTACTGGACTGTGAGCCTCTTGGTGAGTCTTTTATATATCGTGGAGACTTAGTTACTTGAATCACAATTTAAATCAAAGAACAAATAAAGTTGAAAAATGCTTCTTAACACTAGTAGAAAAACAGAAACAACCAATGACAGACCAGGCTACTGCGTAACACTGAGCACTGATTGTCGAACAGTTTACACATCATCAGCTTTGTGCAAGATTTACAATGTGACTAATGTCACTTGCATCCACACTGTTTAGACTGACAACTTCAGTCCTTGACCATCAAGAAGCTCTTACTGTTAATTTGAAAAGAAAAGCAGATCTCCTCAACCGAGTGCTGAAAATCTGCTCTCATCAGAGAATTACAAGTTTTTGTTACAGGTCTGTAGGTGATGAACAGTCAGAGGCTCCCCCACTATCTGTTTTTCTTTAGAGCGCATGAGTGTGCAGGAGTGTAGCTGAGTAATGCATCTCTGCAGAGAAAAGTGAGAGAAATAAGAGAAATGTGTGTTTAGGTGGACCTGCATCAGTGCTTCTGGAGAGATTTCTCCTAAAGGGCCCAGCAAGCTGCACTTACACACCGTTTCCGGGTCACTTCCCCCTTCAGAGCTGGAGCCTCTCGCTGCTTTCTCCCTGTCACAGCCATTCAAGGCCCCGTCGCTGTTAACCTGTTCACTCAACCACTTAGTCTGCCTGCAAATCTGTTGTTTTCTCTACTAAATTCCTGTCCACCTTCGCAGTGCACGGTGAGTTTCTACTGTATCTACATTATTACGCACAGAAGGAAATGAGTTGTTGTTGAATATGTTGTAGTATAAAATGCAAAAAATGGAAAGAAAGGAGTAACTCTTTAACACTTTGGATCTTTTACGCATTGATATGATATTGATCTCATCTTGTCTGTCTAAAAATTTGAAATAATTCAAAGAAAAAAAGAAAAATGGTCACACTTTTTAAATAAAAAAAACGAGTAAAAAAAAGTTTAAACATTGGCAATTCTCCTTTTTTAATACTGTTTTTTTTGCACCAGTGTATTTCAACAAATCAAAGTGATATTTAAGTGAGAGCAACCTTGTAATTACAGGGCTAAGATATCTAATTAGCAGTATATATTTTTACATATTTAATAGCATGGTACCAACTATAAACTATTGCAGATCCCTCTAAGCCTTTAATGCTACACAGTTAAATTGGATTGTAGCGTCTTATAGTCCAACAGACGGGCAGGACGTCCTTTAAAATGTCAATAATCCAACCCGGACAGCGATTATCTCCCGGCTTTACCACCAGTCACATTAATCCTATTTAGATTTATGGCATTATACTGTAGTCAGTGTATACTGAAAAACTGAGGACATGAAATACACAGTGTATTTAAAGAAGTGATATATAGTAAAATTGGTGTAGAATATACTGTCAATTCAAATTACAGAAACTCTATAATAGTGTTAATTGTGAGCTGTATTTAGAACCATGCCAATTATTGTTGACCTCTTCTACTCATGATACAATTTAAGTCTTAAGTCAAATATTGTTTTTCCATAATGCACTGAGACCTCATAGAGAGTGTACTGGGAGATCTGTGAATATACTATGTGGTGTACATTCATCACGTTGTAGAGACAAAAACCTTTTTCCATCGTCACATCTGAGACAAAAATGCAGTTAAAGTTGCAGTGCTTGAAAATAGAGTTTTGTACCTATAATCTATGTTTAGTGAGTTTGCACAATTAAGGTTCTACTTGCAAACTCTGTGTTGTGAGCTGGCACGTCTGATCTTAAATTTGTTAAAGTTTAAATATTTAGGTTTCTGCATGTAAATTCATCACGAGCGCAAAGACTTACAAAATGTCTTACACGCAAAAAATTAAATGTTACGACTTCAAACATTGAGCCTTCAAGCACAGAAAAGAATAGGGATATTTTGTTGGTGTGTGTGTATGTGTGTGTGTGTGTGTGTGTGTGTGTGTGTGTGTATGAGCGTATGCCTGTATTTACAGATTTATAATGTAGAAACTTTAAAAACTTTATTTTCAAGTACACGACTAAAACTGATATACTAATGCATAATTATAGTGTTTTTAGTTTTAAGGTTAAAGGGCCGATCTGTATTTTTTTTCAACCATATAGATTTAAAGTATATTCACCTAAATAATTCTATAGTTTGAATCACTGATGGGAAAAATCACCATTTTGTGCCACCATTTTCTAATCTGACAATCATAATTTAAAATAAAAGCTAATTTTAAGGCCTTGGGGGCGTGATGATTAACGTCACGAAAATGCAAAATACTCGCCCGCGAATATTACATGTCTGTAGGGCTTTTATTGTGAAAGGAGAGAACGGAAGGAGTGGATCTAGTCTGCGCATCAATTGTCAAGGTTGAAAGGAGTCTGCCGTCTTTGTTCAAACTACGGAGCCTCCGTGTTGTTGTTTCATAAATATAGGCGCAACTCAACCCATTCCGCACAACGTGATTGGTGGACGCCTTTATTTGTGGTGCGAAAGCTCAGAAAACCGTCTGAGTTCCAAAAGAAATTCACGACATAAACAGCAGCTCCAAAAAATATGTTGACGTGCAAATTAATTGCACGAAGAAAATACCACCGGTGTGTAATGACCTTTACAAACATAATGATGTAACACTAATAGTTAATAATAAAACACCAATAATTCAGATTCCTTCTTGTGATAATTCTGTGTTTTTTTTGGGTGGTGGGGTGACACTTTTGTTGGATCACAGATTGTGCCTTTAAATTCTAAATTTTGGCCACTGTGGATTAAGGGTTAAAGGTCGCGGTTGTACATCGAGCCGTTATAGTTCAAATTAGTCTGCAGGGGATGAGTGTAAGTCAATACAAATGTCCTCACAAGTGCAGCAGTACAGGTTTGTGTGTAGAAGTGCCCGCTTGGCGTGTCTTGGAGTGTGTCTGAGATGGGTGGGGGGGGGGGGTGGTGGGGTCGGGTGGGGTTTACAGTCGCCAGACTTCCTGACTCTCCCGCTGTCGGACACTTGTGAGCGCAGCGTTGGCTCTTTGTGTCTCAGCACTTTGCTCTGCAACCACAAGGTTCAAGTGACCCCACCGGCTGCCTGCAGTCTGCCCCGGGCCGGGCTGCCCCCCCACCCTCGTCTGTCAGAGGCGAAGAAAAATCCATTAAAATCTCAACCTGATCAAAAAGACGCCCAAAGCCAAGACACCATATGCACTCATTTAGGGCTATCGATGACTGGCGAGCATTGTGGGGTAGCTTAATACATGCGATTGACTTACTGCCAACAGTGGCAACAAAGACTGTTTTTCTACAAAGAAATAGAGCTGCGAGTCTGGCAGAGTTATTCCGGGCTGATGTGCACCTCAAGGCCATCCAGAGCTGTCAGCACGTTCCTCCAGTTTGACCATCAGTGAACCACACGGCACATGGTTTCCATTCTGTGTTAAATGCATGAATGCCGAGCGCTATTGTTTGAAATCATTGATCCCCAAATTGCAAGTGATGATGTGGTCCCACTGAATGATTGTGGTGGGAGTTTCTCTCATGCCATTAGCATGCAAATATGGAGATGTGACCCGACTGCTATGGCTTCGTTTTACCATCAGACGTCCCTGTGAAGTCATTTTAGATCACAGAGAGTGAATGGAGACCAATGTTTGTACATACTGTAATCATATTAGCACTGGTGGACTCAGAGGGGGGTTCAACCGCCCCCCCTTGGTGCTTCCGTGTTCGAAATAACGCCGCAAAAGTGTCTTGTTGGATGCCCGATATGAAAGATAAAACATGATGCAGTGCCCTCTAGGGTGCCCTTAACTGGAGAAAACACGATAAAGCGTCCTCTAGACTGCCCTCCCAGTAGAGAAAACGTGATGAAGTGTCCTCTAGGGTGCCCTTAAATGGAGAAAACATGATCAAGTGCCCCCTAGGGTGCCCTTAAATGGAGAAAACATGATGCAGTGCCCTCTAGGGTGCCCTTAAATGGAGAAAACAAGATAAAGTGTCCTCTAGACTGCCCTCCCAGTAGCAAAAATGTGATGAAGTGTCCTCTAGAATGCCCTTCCAGTAGAGAAAACATGACAGAGTGCCCTCTAGGGTGCCCTTAAATGGAGAAAACATGATGCAGTGCCCTCTAGGGTGCCCTTAAATGGAGGAAACTTTATAAAGTGCTCTCCACGGTGCCCGTAAATGGATAAAACGTTATCAAGACCCCTCTAGAGTGCCCTTCCAGTAGAGAAAATGTGATGAAATGCCTTCTAGGGTACCCTTAAATGGAGAACACATGCTTAAGTGCCCACTAGAGTGCTCTTCCAATAGAGAAAATGTGACAAAGTCCACTCTAGGGTGTCCTTAAAGCCATAAAGGCTGTTAGAAAACTTTTTGCAGGCTATAGAGCCCCAAGGTGTGCAACTGGTACTCCTTTTTATTTTTTCCGCCCTTGCCGCTCAGACAGCCTGAGCCCAGCACTGCATATCACTGCTTTGTATTATGTGTTCTACACTTGAGCACGTGTTAGCTAAAGGATCATCATCTCGTCTTCGTCTCAAAGAGGTTGACAGGTTGTCATGTCTCATTTCATCTCCTTAACACAGAGTGACAACTTTGATTGAGATTTCCACATCGATCATTCACCACTGGCCTTGTTCGTAACTAGACCCGAACGTCTGAATAGTTGTTTAAGGAGCCATTAAATCTTTGTTCACACTACTTGGCGCTCTACGCTGAAAAACAGGCCCGTTTTGCCGTGAGCGTTCTTTGTGCATTCTCAGATGGGATTTATAATTACTGCCAATTACCTCTAGAGCTGCCTCGAGGCAGGCTGGTTCTGGAGCACTGTGTTAGCCACTAACTGTGAAGGCTGAGCTTCATTTTCTTAACATGATGCATCAGAAGTGAGCTGGAACAGCTGGGAAATCCTAGTAGCAGATAGTTAACAGTGGAGAGTTGGCAAATGAGCCAGAGAATCAGTATTTTAAAAGCTGCCAGAAGACAAGATACAGCCATAACAGTGGTTTGTTCATGTATAAACCCTGTTGTAGAAGTGTATGAGCAAACACTTTGCTTCGTAGAGCTTCATAGAGCTGAGGTGAACTACAGAGTCGGGTGGTTTTCGATGGGTTCATCACTACAAGTGCCTCCTTTTACGTTAGAAGTAGTCATTTGACCCATTGTTAATATAAAAACATTGATTAGAGCTGCTTTAAGTAATTTTTTTTAGCTAATCCAGCCTCACAACAGCGGCAGTGAATACGTGTCACATACTTACTGTAATTACTGAAATATTTCAAGGTTAATGGGCTGCCTTCTCTTAGTCGATTAGTCAACTAATCGGACGTTTTTGTCTTAGCTGACTTAGATTTCTTTAGTCGATTAGTCATTTTGTTTATGCTTTTTCATGCTGAATGACTTATTTCTAAGAAACAATAACGTGATTGGTTGATGCCTTTATTCGTGGTGCGAAAGCTCAGAAAATCAACGTTGTTCCGGAAAAAAGGTTTGCTCTTTCGCAGCGTAATATCTGCGTTTTTGTATGAAAGTATTCAGGACAAAAACAACAGTTCGAAAAAATATGTCGAGGTGGGACAAATACACCCCTGAGTGTAAAGGCCTTTACCCACAATACACCTCGGAGTCGTAGTAGGCTTATCGAAATACCAGATATTTAGCTGAAGCTGTTGTTAATCTTTTGTACTGAAGATTTAATTGGGAGATTTTTACGCCCATCTAATAATCCATTGAAGTGAGCACCTCGAAATAGCTTCTCCCAGTTTGCAATTGTATATGTCTGAATTAAAAAAAAATAGTCAAATGTTTAGATGCTGAAACGACCTTATTTAGATGTATACAGTAGAGGCTATACAGTTTCAGTTTTAGTCAGGCTTTGTAGTTATGGAATGATTTTGAATACAAGGACACATCACTACATTTAATGATCTTTTCTTTCATCCCACCGCTCAGCTGTCACCAGGGCTGCCCCCTCTTAGTCCATTAGTCGACTGATCGGCTGCTTTGGTCTTAGTCTACTAAGATTTCTTTAGTCGATTAGTCGTTTTTTATGCTTTTTTCATTCTGAATGACTTATTTACAAGAAACTTATGAGCACATCTCTGGTAAACACAAGATTTAAAGTGGTGCGTTTCACAGATCTGTCGATTAAATCAACTAATCGACAAAATCGTATGAGTAGTCGAATTTCTTTGGTCGAGAGCTGCCCTGTTAAGGAGTGAATTTTTGTGTTTGATACGTGACACCTGAAAGACTCCAGGGAAACAACCTAAAATCACATTAGAGAACAGCATCAGGTCACAAAATCATCTCTCTAACCTCCTCCAGACTGCTGCTGGCCAACCACCACTAGAATGAACAACACGCAGCGCAAGAACTGGAATCAAACCCATCGTGGTGTTTAGATGGTTTCACTTGACCCACTAATCCACCAGGAAATAGTCAGATTTTTTATCCTTAAATTTCATTCTCACCCAAAGCAAAATGTTCAATTGTTGTGACATCATCCTAAAGTGAAATTCAATTTCAGTTGCCTCAGAACAATTCTGCTGAAATTGGCAAATAATAAGCAATAAAAGCAGAACAAAGAATAACTTGCTCCAAACCAAAACGCTGTGCTTTCCCCACTAACACAAAACTCAACAGGAAGTGAATTAACTGCTGAAGATGGAAAACATGACACATTTGTAGACGACACCCAGAGGGATTTGTTGTTCTGCTGCCACATTTTTTCAGTTATATTTCTTTGGGTATCAAAGGTTTATCAGCTTTTTATGCATTTTTTTTTTTTTTTAAAACAATAATCAATTAATTCTGTGAAATGGGAAGTTTGCGTACCTGTTTTAGGCTTTCACCAACACACTGATAATAGAGATTATTACCACTTTATAATAAAGGCACCCTTCATAAATGGTTTAAAAGTTGTAAATAATGGTTTTATTAATTCTAATAAATCATTTTCTAATAATATATACTGTAGATTAGTTATAAGCAATTAATAAAAACGCCATTTGGGATGCAAAATTGTAAAAAAATATCCCTTTGTCTGGTGTTAATCCTCATAAATGTTGATGATAAAACTGTAAATATATGCCTAGTAAGTCATTAATAAAAGGATTTTTACGTCATGTCATGCAGGAGGATAAACACCAACCTGGCAACAGAAAAAAAGTACTGATTAATGGCTTATAAATTATATATAAAGACGTATTAACTATTAATAAAGACAGTTACAGCTTTTTAATGGTTGCATCATCAAAAAGTGGTACCATTTTTACACATTTCCTTATCTCATCTCTGAAAACTCTCTGCAGTGCTGTGCTGAGCTCCGGCTTAAGAGGCTGGTTTGTTCAAAAGGACTCGGTGACGCTGCACTTTACAACATAAACAACACCCCATTCATTATGACCCGTAACTTGATAGCGACCGGGGGGTGATCTGGATCCTCCCGCCAGGCTTTCAGAGGGCTTATTGATCCATTAATTTGGTCGACTTTAGTGGTCTGCAGTGACAGAGTGCCTCTGTAAATTGAATGGGGGCTGAGGGATTACAATGACCGTATCTGATGAAAAGGTCCTGCATGAGTGGCGACGACATAAATAAAGCCAAAGGTCATCCATCTTCCTCTCTCAGGAGCCGCTCTGCTGTGTCGAGGGGGGATCTCATCTCAGCCCCGAAGGCCCCCTAGTGGCAAATATGCCACAGCGGTGAAGAGCGGCCAAATGTCAGCATATGCTCTTCACACTGTGGAGATGCACAGTGGGGAGAAGACACCTGGAGGCTATTAATGCATTTATGTTTGTATTATTTCCACTAATTAAGGTTAATGGTTGTAAAAATATGTTATTACTGTGATTAATACTAACTGAACCAGGCTATTTCCCCCAATAAATGTTACTCCCTTTTATATCAAATCGAGCCAAAGCTACCAGTGAGGACACTGAGGTCATGTCTGAGGAGTAAGCCTGAGTAACTGTCAATTTTGGTGGAAATTGGGTGAGCAAATAGTTAATGTCTATGTCTATGTGGTCTTAAAAATTGAGATTGAAAGTTCATTCTTGACTTTGGAAACAAGCAAAAATAAAAATCTCACCACAAACTTCATCTGCTGCAGGAGATTATGTGTGATCAAATCAAAAGTGGTGAGATCATCACCACCAGTACGTCACATCCTGTGGTGTATATGGGGGCTTACACAATCATTTTTCCATGGTGCGTTTGGAAAGAAAATGCTCACAAATGACGCATGTGACTAATACAATAAGATGAACAATGAATAATAATAATTCACAAACAACTTTGTTTTATGGAGCCTGTTTTCTTTGCTTCACATTTACATTCAAATAGCTTCACTCACTTTAATCATTTCTAGACATATTCCTTAAATCCTATATCCATAGGCCTACTAGTTGGTTACTTTTCTAACCAAACCAGGCAAAAACCCTTTAATCTACTAATGTTGCATGTATATAAATTCATATTATATGGGTCATATTTTAAAATCAAATATAGATATTGTGTTAATAATATACAAATGATAATATCGTGTAAATAATCCAGCACCTCTTAAAATAATATTATATATATATAAATAATTTTATTTATTTATATATATATATATATATAAATAATTTTATTTATTTATATATATATACACATATATATATATATATATATATACATATATACATATATATACATACATATACATACATATACATACATACATACATAGATATAGATATATATATACCACAAACTATATATATGTATATATATATACACTTAAGTAAATGTATACATCTTTTCAATGTAACTTCCTTAATTTATTATTTTATTTTATCATTAACTCATTTATTTGACTCATTTCACAACATTGCTTCTTGTGCTTCTGTAACAAATTAATTTCCCTTCTGAGAATCAATAAAACACATCTAATTTAGCCATAACTCGTATAATTTTGATATGACTAACATCACACTGGCGTGACACCTTTCAGTAACAGATGTAGGCGAGTGTTAGAAAAAAAAAAAAACCCGACGTCTCCGGGGACATGAGACCATATTGTGCCCTCGGTGTTTTGCTGTGATATCCCTCTGTGTACGGCAACAACAGGTCATTTCATTGTGGCCTCTGAGATGAAAAGCCTTGACCTTCGAGGGCACCGGTCAACTTTAAACTAGATGACATTTGATCCAGGATCAGATGGTCCGCCGCTTCACACATCCACACGGCGGTAAGGCGAGTATGAGCAGAGAAAAAGACGAGCGGCAGTGCCATTCAGAGTGACAGAAGTTGTGAAAATCATTTAATAAGTAGAAAATGGAGGAACTCTGACGCCCCAGATGACAGACTCCACCCGGCCTATCAAGCCGTCCTCGTCTTTAAGATCAGCGTACATGCTCTGTTACAAAAGACACACCGAAATCAATAGTACAAGTTGGAGGAAACAGATACTTGAGACTAATGGACACAGGGAATTGCGGCTGATGGGCGCAAAGGGCTGAAATTCATATTGATACGGACATCACAGGCCAGTGGGCTCCAAGGGGGCGAGAGGAGGTCACAGGTTGCTTTGACAGCCTACCCCCTCCTAATGGAGGCCTATCGACTGAATTGGGAAGAAGCTACTGTGACTAACTGGGAGGCACAGAGTCTGCGTGTGGCTGCACTAGAATAAATGTGTCTGTATGAGTACATGTGCACCTTTTACTGTGAAGGCAGACGTATCAGTTTCTTGACAGTCCTGAGGTTCTTAGTCGCTCAATAATACCTTTTTCTGCTCAGGAGCTGGATGGTGTACATGTTGAAATATGAAAATGACAATCTTGCTGTTTAATGTTTCTCAGTATGATATGCAGGTTCCTCATATAGTCATAATGTAGCTGCGAAGAAAGCTTTCCAATTCGGAGAACTGTCAAGTCTATGTTTATACTGTTCCACTTCCTGTTTAACTTTTGACCAATTTGTTGATGTATTAAAATGGTTTACACTTCAACTGTAGTTCCTGTTCATTTTGAAGATTTTTTACCAAGTTGCTGGTGTTCGATTTATTATTTTAATACATTATATCTATGTATTTATTGGGAAAGCAGTGTTTAAGTCAGGCCTGATGTTGTCTTACATGTAAAAGAATGATCCCACTTGGCACACCACTTATTAATTAAACACTGGTATCGGATCGGTACTCGGTATCAGCAAACAACCAAAGCCCAGGTATCGCTATCAGTAACAGGAATGAAAAAGTTGGATCAGTGCATCCCTAACTGCAACACTAATGTTTATAAGTGAGCAATGCAGAAACCAAAACCTTTGCCAGGCTATAAACTATACAAAATCTCACAAGAAAAAAGGTTCAACATAAGAACAGAAATGTCTTTAGTCTTCTTTTCTGACCCATCAATCATCTCATGAGCCCTCAGATGTATCTTGTCACTGGGAACCACTGTTTTAGTGTACTTCTTAAATACTAGTGTAGCGCATTCGACTGTAGCTCGTGACCACATGGAGCACAAAGTTGATGGAGAAACATACTGAGCAGTTCATTTTTCTAGGTCACCATTCAATATATTCTTTATCTTAAGCAGTTTGCACCCATATCGTCCAAAAAAAAGGAAAACTTGTGCTTCAGTTTGCAGAAAATAACTGCTGACTCAATGAGATTGCAGTGTGAAAGTGACAGTTAATTGACAGCTGGTGTATTTCCTGCCGATTTAACCTCCTCTAACAGGCAATTGGCGGCAGGACGGTAACCTGACCCTCATCTCCTCACCACTAAAATGTCATAATCTGCTCTGTAACCATTTTGCTTCCTTCTGAATTGGCGGCATGTGCTCCTGGCTCGGCGCTCCCCGAGGGCTGAGCAGCTGCGCATCGCTCAGCTCATCCAGTGTGACAGCCCGAAATCACAAGTGCAATAGCCCAGTCGTGGGAATTCATCATCGGTAAACACACATATCACTGAGCAATCGGCGGCTGAGTGGAATACAAGTCGAGCTGTGGTTGATGCAGTGAAAAAAGGACAACTACTCCCCAAATAGAGATCGTTGGATTGTGGGCTAATAGCCCGAGTGGCAGCCTGCCAGGTAGATGCACCTGCGGCTCTTAAACAGGCTGTGTCATCACTGCAGTTAAACCATTACATATGGCTTCAGAGTACCAAGAGAACCATTAACTCACAGCTGCTGAGAAACAACCACAACAACTTCATCTATTCTTACAGTGCTCCGTATCAACACATTGTTCATCCTGTAGCCATATAGTTATGATACACTAACCGGACAAAGCCTCTTTGATTTCATCCATAGACTGTATATAAGAAGTGGACGTAGTCACCGTGATGTCATCCATTGGTTTGTGTGTGTGTCTGAGTGCCGTTTTGAAGCCTTGTGTCAACATTTGGCTTTTGAAGCCATTTGGTTTTTGGCCGTCGCCATCTTGGTTTTTTGAAACCAGAAGTAACACGAGAGGGTGGAGCTAAGTACAACTGAACGCTGAATTAGACATGTTTAGGCGACCAAAAATAACTTACATGAACTGAAAACACACTGTGAAAGGGTTAAAGTTGTAAGACTAAAACATAAAGACAACTCCCAGACCGTACAACGCCGTGGTAGTGACCCGTCAATCACAAAGTAGCCATGATTTATGGTCTATTTGACTCTAAATGGAACCATAATTTATTAAATGAACATCATGCTGTATTGAAGAAGACTTGAAACTAGCGATTGAGACCATAAACTCATGTTTACAATGTTTACTGAGGTAATAAATCAAGTGAGAAGTAGGCTCATTTTCTCATAGACTTCTATACAATCAGACTTCTTTTTGCAACCAGAGGAGTCGCCCCCTGCTGGCTGTTAGAAAGAATGCAAGTTTAAGGCACTTCAGCATTGGCTTCACTTCTCAGACCCGGAGGTTGCTGCCTGGTCCCCACTGACTAGGATATGACTTCCTTCCTCCATATTATTTAACTGGTGATGACATACGTTTGTCCAGTGGATTCTATACTTTTTTTAATAACTGCAACTCTTCACAGGAATGATGCTCGCTTGCTCCGACACTATTTTGCACCTGAAAAACGAAAAAGCCAGAAAGCGTGTCGCATTACTATGACAACTAGCAACCATGGGCTGTCATGCCATTAGCTGCGGCACAAGTGCATATTTTATGGGGTTTATAATGAGGTGGTTTTTGATATTTAATGCTTATTAGTTATGTTTTTTGAAAAGGGTCATATTAAATGTAGTCGATGTAGACGTTGACTCGTTTTGAGCATATACTGTGTTGAAATGTTATTAAAAAGAAAAAAAAAAATACAGTCTCCTCAGTCTATCCCATGACCTGCAGCACCCACTTTGGGAGCAACTGCACTAGTAAGTCTTCAAACTAATTTCTTATGAAGAGATCACAGCTATCAAACAGCAAAAAATAATGAAATGACACAGCCCATCAGTTTCTAACAGTAAAGAGGGACAAAAAGAACAAAGAGGATGCACAGGCACAAATTAGAGGTGCGTTGTTGTGATAAGTAGAAATATAATGTGATTAGAAATAAGTCATAATGTCTGCTTACACAATTTGTACAAAAAGGTACAGATTTGATGCCAAAGAAGGACAAATATTTCTGATTAAAAGGCGTTTTTGGTCTGTGAAAAACCACTAAATACAAAGAGAAAGTGTTATTTACACCCTTCGTACATCTTTACTATCAACAATTTAAATGTAGTAGCTTTTATCTCAACTGTGTGTGACACAAAAAGCCAGTGATGTCTGATTCTATCGACTGATACTGAACTCCTACCTGTTCACCCACTCTGGATAAAAGCATCACCCTCGATCAAACATGAATGTGTCGCACTGTTTGACAATAATTGAGACATGATGCTACAATATGATTGTTCCCAGAGTGAGGAGTTAATCAACAGTTTCCCGCTCCACTTGCCCTCTAAGGCGGGTCTCTGGAGCAGCACTGGTCACATCAGAGCTTAAACAGCGATGCTGCCTCGCTGCCAGAGCTCTGACCCGTTCACCAGCTCTTTGGCCCTCGCTGCAATCCCAAGTGAAACATAATTTGTAACAGTCCAGCTATTTCTGTTTCAGCCACTCATCTGAAACAAATCCAGTAGCTCTGGGTGATACGCAGATACAGATGGTGCAACACGACTAACTGCTCTGTTAATTATGGACATTCAGCCATGCCGTGTGTAGAAAACAACCATCTACTCTATGAAAATGTCAACAAAAATAATACAGAACTACTATGTCTGTTGGTGAGGAAGGCTTGAAGCTCCTCTCCACAGTGCATCTCAGCCGACAAATGGATCCAGCGTGACAGCAGCCCGAGGTTGAACTCTCATCATGATCGGATGCTCAAAAGACTCTCATACAACCTGTCATCTGCTATCCAAGCCGCTATTAACACGGCTGTCGACATTACTCATCAGCTCAGATAAATGATGTGCAGCAAAGGCCACAGTTCACGGCCACTTTAGACTGTCAACAAACGTCTAAATCAATTCAGCTGGATGTCAAAAGACACAGAACTTTCATGTTAAAACATTTCACTTTTGCCCATGCAAATCTATTATTAACAAATACTATGTGGGTTTTATCAGAAATTATTTTCCCATGAATCAAAAGCTCAGAAACAAACAACACTGCTTTTTAAAATATCATAGAATATAACTTTCTAGGCACGTACATTATTGCCACTGCAACATACTGTACATGTGCGCAAAGTCAGAGAATCGATAGAGTCTGTATTTCATATTGCACTTAAAATGGTTCTCAGATAATATTAATTTTAGGCAACTGATAACAGTGTACATTCACTTCATCATCCACCTGATATTAAAGTGAGAGGACTTGGATCCTACATTTCCCATAATGCAACTTAATAGCATCTTTTTGTTAGAGCCTCTCTGCCTGGCGAACGCCTATGTATTTGAAAGACATAGCATGTCATAGTGTCTTTTCAAAATAAACTTCCGTGTTCATAGGAAATGTATAGTTTCTGCTCGTTAACATGCAAAGTGTCTTTTCAAAATAAACTTCCGTATTCACAGGAAACTCCCGTTTTCCGGCCCTTATATGCCTACAGTCTCTTTTCAAAATAAACTTCCAACGTAGGTTTACTTAGTTTTTTAAGGTTTACTTACGCAACCAAACTACTTGGTTAGGTTTATAGGAAAGATCATGGTTTGGGTTAAAATAAGTATGTCTCTTACGTAAAATAGCTACGCTTGTTTATGTACTGTATCTGGCATTAGTAAAGTACAGTTGTTATGCTCCTCCACAGCCACAGAAGACACTGTTTTCACAGACTTAGTAGTTCTCAACATGACATGCAAACTGACCTTAATGTGTAAAAACAGAGCAGCACTCCTTTAATAATTAGGATTTTAGGGCAAGAGCTACAGTACGAGTGGTGCATTCACTGTCTAGCTGAAGCTAAAAGGTAGTTACTGAGCCTTCATTCAATTTTGTACAAACTCGCTGGCATTCAGTGTGATCTTATCCATCCTAATAGTGCTTCTATTAAAGTCTGTCAAAGTTTTGCTCTTCAGCTTTTCTCTTTCACATGTATAGGAACTCTCTATATATGTTTTCTACTGTAACAGTGGGCCATTCAAAGTCTTGCCATCAGTTGGAAACTTCAAAGTCAATCGATTTCCAGGGTTATTTTGTCTACAGTGCTTTTAAAAACAGGTGAGTTGTGACTTGATAGCATCGGTTTGCTCTGAAATCAAACAACACTTCATAAATATCCGTGCTTACTTGCCTTCAGGTCCCCTGCTGTCCAGAAGAGGCAACTCAGAGAGACAGATGCTTTCAGCCATGCATTATTCACCACTTTAATTCCACAACCCTACAAAAGAGAAAACAGAGGAGATTGTGTTTATTTTATTCATCTCTTAAATCCACAAATAGATAGCTGCAAAATGTTGCTTGTTAAAGATTTATGAACAGGCATCAAATAGTGAATCTCTGCTAGTGTTGCGCTGAAAGGGTTATGACCAATATCTGTAGTGTTTCTGT
The DNA here is from genome assembly GCA_916701665.1 of Sebastiscus tertius. Taxonomy (NCBI): domain Eukaryota; kingdom Metazoa; phylum Chordata; class Actinopteri; order Perciformes; family Sebastidae; genus Sebastiscus; species Sebastiscus tertius. The sequence goes on along the minus strand of CAKAOH010022940.1, from coordinate 28,537 downwards.
TCATCAGAAGTCACAACACTCGGTCAATGTGGAGAAATGAAACTAAAAATCTTTTTCATATTTAAACTTTTTCAGGGTAAAATTAAACTTAACTGAAAGAAATCCTAAAATGAAATATCCGTTGTATTTTTATACCAACATATCTACTAATAGTTTGGCATCTAAATTTCAAAGCATCTGCTCCCCTCGGAGGAAATTCATTATAGGTGTACATATATCACTATAGAGATGAACATATGATAATATTAACCACCAACTCCTATCCACAAATTCATTTCAGTATCAAAAGGAAGAGTTTCGCATTTTGGAAAATAGGTTTATTTGCGCTCTTTCTGAGAGTTCGATGAAAATATTGCTACCACTTTCATAGTACAGAGCTGGAGCCAGGAGGCGATTAGCCTAGCTTAGCATAAAGACTGGAGGCAAGTGGAAACAGCTAGCCTAACTTTCACTAAAGTTAAAAAATATGCCATAACAAGTAGCATTATATTTCAAGGGCTCCCTTCATATCAACGTAGAGTCCGCCATGTTACTCCGCCACGTTTCTGCAGTAGCCCAGAACAGACAAACCAAACACTGGCTCTAGAGAGAGAGCCTTTCACGTTTTTACGTTACCTGAACCACCGTAATCCTCCGACACGCTTGTGAAACTGCAGTACCGTGAACCGCAGAGTGCAAAACCGTGGTACCGCCAGCCACCGTCTGTCTTCAGCTGCTCCTAAAGTAGCGTTATTATGGTAAGGATGGGCTCTGAGCGAGGCGAACAGCGTTACCACGGTTGTGCACTCAGCTCGGCGGCTCACGTTACCACAGTCTTGGAAAGGTAGGAGTGAGTGGAGGGGTATTCAGTTGGTTGCAACTAGTTGCAACCAAATCCTACATACTGTGGAGTCAGAAGGCAATTAGCCTAACTTAGCATAAAGACTAGAGGCAGGGGGAAACAACTTATCTAACTCTCTCTAAACTATTTCTTGACAAACAACCGTCTCCCTACATCATTCTCAGTTGACACTGAAGCTACAGTAGTGGTTGCAAGGAGTGGTTAGCTTAAATATGCTCACACTGATCAAAGAAATTTTATTTCTGTAAGTCATCTTACAACAACAACCTGTACAGCTGCGCCGATCTTATCCACACTTGTTGCCATTATTCTGTCACTATTTTTCATTAATGTAGATAGGTAGTTAGTTAGCTATATGAATCACCCCCATTCTTATTCATATAAAGATCTGATTGATCGACTGTTTGTCTGTCAGGTGGAAATAGTCGTCAGCGGGCAAAACAACAGACCTATTTGATTCGCTGAATAAATCTGAGATGTGGACGGAGATTCAGAGGTCTGGAAACAGGCTAACAAACAACTGGGTGACTTCTGGGAGTCCTTTGCGCAGAGAGAGAGAGTTAGGCTAGCTGTTTCCACCTGCTTACAGTCTTTATGCTAAGCTAGGCTAATCACCTCCTGGCTCTAATGCATAGACACCAGGCATGTGCTAATCTTCTCATCTCACTCTTGGAAAACATTTTTCACAAAATGTATTTCTTTAAATCACTTACAAAATTAAAATTAAAAAGTCAGCACATGATGTACAATAGGAACCCTTTCAGTGGTCAAAGACATCATCTTGTGTATTGTTTTTTTTATTCTCTCTCAGGACATTTACCACTCTGACATGAGGAACAAGCCAAAATAATAAATAAATAAAAGCTGTCAGAGATGAGAGCCGGTCAAAGCCCTATTTCAAACTCAATTGTGTTTAAACTCATTCATACTGAGAGATTTCCAAACCCATCCTCTCCTGTAGACCGGAGTACTCTCCAAAAAATGCTTTGAGATTTAGAGGGAAGTGGCTGAACAGATTGTTATGTCACCATTAGGGAGCTGTAATAAAGTCATATTTCTTTTGCATTTTGCATGACTGGAGGGCCTTCCACTCTCGCCTGTCTGCTCCTCTCACATCAGCCTCCCTTAAGTGGAGCAGTTCTGGGCTGCAGGTTTTGCCTCACTGCTGCCAGAGAGTGTCTGTGCCAGATAGCGTTGCATGATTACACTCAGCAGCGCACAATTTTGTAGACAGCGTTATAGCAGGAGAATAAAATATCTTAGGCCTCATTAAACGCCCACACATTTGGAAATTAGAGACCAGTTATTCATCATTGGGATGGGAATAGGGATATCAAAATTAAGTGGTTTATTTACAAGCTACAAGGAGATGGGCTGTTAATGAAAATGCTGTGTGATAACGACCAAACCTTTGCTATAAACTCCCCATAAATCAACAGTGAAAGGGCAAATTAAACTTTAAAAAGTAAAATGTGCTTGTGGTGCTTTTAAATAACTGCAAGCTAAAAACAAAATACACACACGTCCTATAGGTTTCCCTTTTTCATCGCACCCTGGTGCCAGACTCACGAGCATCGCTTGCATGTGTCATAGTGTTGAGAGCAAAACTGGAAATGATTCTGATACTGATAAACAGTGACAATCAAGTGCATAAAATTCATTGTGTTTCCTCTGAGCTGTAAAACACTAAAGCTGTTCTGACAGATATTTCTTTGCCAGGAGCCGATGCAAACAGAACAATAATGTTTTCTGCTGTACATGTGAACGTGCTATAAAAGAGCATGCTGTCATGTTAATGTTCTTCATATATTTAGAAGTGGTTTCCTGAATATGTGGCCCAAAGTTTGCGTGGCTGCTCATGAATATTTGACCAGTTGCTGAATTAATAAAAAAAATGTCATTGTCAGCTAGTAAATTATAAGGCAGCAACCGTCGTTATGTGGAAAATGTCCTCTCTGTCTGCTGCGTGAGGGTTGGAAATCTTTATCTTACAATAAATTAGTGAAATCTAAAAGAAAATTAATCATGTTAAATACTTAATCAAACTACCTCACTGGACCACCCGATATCACACTAAAACGTGTAGTAGACCCGCCAGTCCACCAAAGGATAGCGTGTCAGTGTCACGTTTGCCTCGCGAGGCGTGAGTATGACGGTGCGGTACCAGTAGGGGGCAACAAAACCACTCACTTAGGTTTAGGCAACAAAACCACTTAGTTAGGTTTAGGAAAAACATCATGGTTGGACTTACAATAAGTACATAAACTGAGTAAAATACATACGAAAACGTCACTAAAGTAACTTACAAAACAAGGTTGAAAGACCTGTGTATGTTGCCATAAAATGCCAGCACACATGTCGTCTATGAAGGTTTATCTCAAAGCTTAATGTTCATAGCTATAGACCCCCTAGTGGTCACACAAGGTCAGCAGTAAAGGTTTTCACGAGGTGGGATCCATATCTCTTAGAAATCCCTGCAGCCAAAAATGCTGCATTCAAGAGCAGCCTTCAGTATTATGGTGCAAGTATCTGGAACCACCTGGACGGGTCTACACAACAACACACTGCAGGCCTTCAAACAGAAAGCAGTGCACTTGATTAACAGACTATACTCTATGAAAAGCATGGATTATCTAAGTACAATAAACTGAATTGAATTTGTATTTTGCAAGACACAAATGCATCACAGTCATGTGTGCAGGAGTACAGCCCCCTGTGGCATTATTCAAATTTCATGTCATGGACAATTGAAAAGCAATTAGATGTCCCAAATTTTATAGTACTAAGGATGCAACTATCCGTGCACATCCTGCGAGGACGCCAATTGTTGCACCAAAAACAAACATGAATGGCAACCAGCAGCTTGCACTGTTTATATGCAGTGCAGCACGGCCAAAAAAGGAGGAGCTCAGACTGTATAGTCTGTCCCCCTTGGGCGACACACAAGTGACGCCATCTGTCGTCCCCATTAGTCGCAAATATCAAACATGTGCATGTTGAAATCTTTATAAGAATGACTGGCAGCCACTGGATCTGAAGAATCTGAACATACTGTATCACACGCTGTACGATTTTATCTGAAACAACTGACCCAGACTGGAACAGACCCGGTGCAACGTGGCCCCATTAGTCACGCACAAATAATATTCATAATCGGCTCAACAGTCAGGATGCGTTAGAATATTTCAGACCAAATAAGAATTAATGAAAACAAAAGGAAGAGCTTCAAGGCGCTCTGTGGGCTTCAAAAAGTCGACACCCTATTTCGGCAGCATGTAAACAAGTACAAATCGACCACTAATACTCTGCGGTTTGTAGTCCCCGACCTCAACAATCCTCATCTCTTTGATACAGACTCCTTAATGACTATAGTTAGCGATGAAAAATGAATAGTGTTTGGAGTGTCAGGCCTGTAATACCCACTCTGTGATCCCAAACGAACTTGTTGAAGGATTCGATTACTGGCCTTTCTCAAGTGGGCATAGCTGCTGCTTTGGCTCTTCCTTGTGCCTCTCTGGGTTTGATTTGAGCCAAAAGAGCCACAGGATACAACTTCCAAAGCATTAGCATTCTCAGCAGTCACCCAAAAAAATTTCAGATCACACTAGTTTGAAGTGACAGGGTGCTTAAACTACAGTAGATGGGGGTGAGAAACAACCGCTGCATGCTAACTGCAAACACATTATGTAAGGAGCAGTGATAGGCTCGTGCCCTTTCATCTGCACAGTCTGTTTCTTACAGTATTTCCCAACACTATAGTGTTACGTCTCCTGGGTATGGACATGCTAATGCCTTTTAAGCACTGTGAGTTTATGATGTGGTTATTTATGCGTTCGGGATACTGTGATGAAATGGCTGAGGAGTCCAACAGTTGATCTTTAACTCATTGTCCAAGTGTTTTGTCTAACTCGGGCAAAACAAAGATAAGTAAAGATCCAGTGTTTAACTCAAGCTGGCCGTGTATCTGTACATTCGGCTGGTTTCCATAAAAAATGTGTCTGACGGAAAACAGTCAGTTTTATTTTGAAAGTCTTACTCTGCCTGAAAAACAACCTAGATCATGCGCACACATGCACATTAATTCAACAGTGCTATGCAGGATATGCCGGCTCTATGTCCGATTTTATCAAATTGGTTGGAAAGTGTTCATATTTGCATATTTGTTCAAACTGAAGTCACTTTTAAAAAGGTACAGCGTGTAGGATTTGGCGGCATCTAATGGTGTGGTTGCAGATTGCAACCAACTGAGTAACCCTCTGCTCACTCCTCTCTTTCCAAGACTGCGGTAACGTGAGCCGCCGAGCGCAAAACCGTGGTATCGCCGTTTGTCTAATCCTTACCAATTACCATAATAACACTACTTTAGGAGTGACGGAAGTGGCGGTACCAAGGTTTTGCACTCTGCAGCTCACGTTACCGCAGTTTCACAAGCGTGTCGGAGACCTATGGTGGCCTTCAAGTAACATAAAAAGGCGTAAGAAAGGCTCTCTATTTTTTATTTAATTTTTGTTTGATTATTAGAAGACCATCAATAATGAAAAAAGATGTTAAATGCAACATTGTTTATTAAAACAACAACAACCTACTAAGATTAAAAAAGGTGTATCGTTTTCACAATTTAAATTCCTAGCTTTGCAGATCAGACAGGAAATGTAAATGTAAATGTCCTTGGCACTTCACAGTTTTTCAAATCTAGCTCTATGAAAAAATTGTAATTGAATAGGCCTGCCCTTAATGTTACACTCTGTTCCTTTAAATATTTTGTCAGATTTCTTTAAACAGTAGTTTTTATTGAGAGTTAATTAGGACTTCCAAAGTTCATTTTAGTTCACTTTTCAAACCACAATTATTTATATACTGTTTCAAGATTGTAATCTTCCATTTTACTACTTCTGTTTTAGATTTTGTTTGAGTAGCTGTATTGTTTTACTGTGAAAATAATGCTTCTCTGCTGTTGTACGCTTCTTCTCTTTTCTCCTGGGAGAACACATTTAAGCCCTGAAGAAGAAAACAAAGAAAAAGCTAATAATTATAGTTTAAGTTGTCATGGACAATAATAATTTCAAGGCTGCCTTCTATCGTTGTAAGAAGCTTCTTCAGTGACTTTGTTATTTGGAATATCGTTTGCCTTTTTGTGTGAAGCCATGCCCGCTGAGACGCCCCCTTTAGTCCAACTGGAATGACTGTATCTTATTTTTTTCCCCCTTGCTCATATAACCACTGTTTCCACAAAGTTTCAATCGAAATCCATTCATAACATTTTGAAACATCCTGTTTACAGGCAGCGTGGGCTGAAAACGGAGCCCCTGACTGACTCTCCAAATGAGAGTAATTTGATGTAATTGCACCACGGGTGAAACCTTTGAAGACCCAGTTTGCTTTGTGACTGAAACAATGATGATTAAAGCTTGTTCACTTGTCAACGGCAAACGGGAGAGCGACCACATTCAAAAAAGCAGATCTTTCTATTGTGCAAAACTCAGTATCCCATATTAAATAATCATCATAGCTGATCATATTTGGTTTATTTGCACATTTCAAATATCCATAATCATCTAATAGGCTGACCAAAAGGGGGATCAACTCGACCCAAGAATATATTTACATTTTAGCTGCAGGGTTTCAGTGACAAACAATATACAGCGTGAGCGAACTTGAGGCTTGAAAGGCCGCTGCTCACACCACATGATATAGATTACCTTTAGAGAAATCTGGGCACCTATTAACACCGCTGTTTGATCTCAGTGGCACAAATTGATCCAAGGTGAAGAAATTGTGGCGTAATTATGATTGATGATGACAAAAAGGGGAAATGATCTGTGCCTTTAAATTCTCAGAGAGGAAGTTGTTCCTTAGTTAAAAGTCCACAGTAGGAACTTTAGGAAGCTGTAATGAAATGTGAAGATTCAGCTCATGAATAGTTGAACATTTTTTTTTTTTATCATTATTATTATTTAGGTCACAATTACTTTAGTGTTTTTACAGCAAGAGGGTGGTTCACTTCCTGGCTGGCACTAAGCATGTCTGTTGCTTAGGTCTACAGCTTTGTAGAACATTTTGTGCACACTACAGTCCAACTGATGGTGGACTTTTGACGCTGACGCTTTGATATGTTAATTGATTTAACTTAGTTTAAAAGACACAGTAATAAAACACTGCATTTTTAATCATTAATAAACACTGTTGATAAAGATCATTAAAAATTGCTTTTTGAAGTTGAGCTTGAAAACAGCCGTTCTCATCCCAACTCGTCGCATACTCATGTTTTGTCAGACCCCTCGGCGTCACTTTTCGGTCGCAGTAAACCCCATGGTTAATGTTGTTAATTAAACAAAAACACTTGCTTAGGTTTAGGTAACAAAACCCACTAAACAAGTTAGGTTTAGGAAAAAAACAACATGGTTGGACTTAAAATTACCATATTGTGAAAATGACACGAACGAACAGCTGATTGTAAAGTGAAAGTGAAACTTTATGCACGGGACACGAACAGCGGTCTCCTGGATGAAAGACCTGTGCTTGTTGGACCCATCCATCACCCCCTTCCTCCTGCCCAGTGTGTTTTTTTTTTTGTTTTTTTTTTGCTCTTTAAGCTACGTCGTCACACTCTGAGTACTTTCTCTAAGTGTTTATGATTGCCGCGGATGGGTTTACATTTGTTAATTGAAAGCCTGCTGCGTTTCCTACAGGCACTAAAGGGTGCCTTGCGCTAAGAATTTTTTTGTCAAATTGTCTAATCTAAAGAATTGTGACCAAGTAATGTATCACCATTATGAAATCTCCCAGAGAACCTGATATCTTAAGATATTGCAGTACAGAAATGCCAGTTACTTATGAGCAGATACCGATATAGCTCATATTGGCCATTAATATCAGCTAACGGCGGGTCGAGCTCCACTACACAGAGGGCAATTTAAACTACATGAAGGAAACTGGATACACTGTTTGTGCAGGAAATTGACAATATGGAGCACATTACACCCCGACGCACATCTGAAACACATTAATACAAGTACATTTAGGGTTATGGCCAAGCCCCATGGCCAAACATTAGTGTGAACGAGAGCACATTTCATAAAGGATCCTGGCTGTTAGCAGATGCATTAAAGTTCACACACACTTTCATTGCTACATCGAAAAAAAAGGAAGAAATTCACACTCAAAGCGGCCTGTTTATGTTATAGTTTGTCTGTTTCTTGCTTGCCGACTGTCTCAGGAGGAATATAATGTCAGTAGCCCAAATCTGTGACATATTTACGAATGAAAAAACATGTTTGAGACAAATAAAAAACCATGATTGCTTTTCATACTTTCCCCACAGAGACCTGAGCCTTCAACATTTTTTGCCTCAGCCTCAATTGAGCAGGAAGGATGTTTATGATGGCAGGGGCATCTGTGACTCGGCGTCTAGAATAACTCTCTAAATAAAGAATAAAAGCAATCTGCTCTCCTTTCACTCAATGCACCTTTTTCCTTCCCTGTTGCCAGGGGGATGACCGAATGCATTTCATATGCAAGCGTCGCGCTCCACTGCCTCCTGAGCACAGAGCCGAATCATGTTCCACTTTAAAAGATGTTAATTTTGCATTTTTAATGACCGGGCTGATGGCTTAAGTAAGTGAGTGCCGCTTACAAGGGAAGATGTGATGTTCTGGAAATCCTCCTCCACACACCTCCAACTCCTCGTCCTGGATAAGACGATCTCTCCTGCTGAGTGAAGGACAGAGATGTGACTCAAATTGTACATTTTATATAATTATGTCATTGTTGCACACACTAACTTGCTGCAGTGGAATCCATACAAGGAGATTCCTCAATTTCATGGCTGATTAGCCTGATGCCAGGATTATCTCTTGTTATTTTAAGGCAGATAATACAAGATTATGACTTAATGGGATCTGTGAAATCAGCTGGAAGACACCGGGGGGCCTCTCTCAAAGACAGATGTGCAAAATGCAATTCATGCCAGTCAAACAGAAAGAATTGGTGAGGTGAAATGGTTGACCAAAATCTCTATATCCAAAGGGAATATTTGACACATAAATCATCCGTGCAACCGCACATTAGGAGTTCACAGCTAGTGGAAATTACACAGCTTTTGAGCAATTTTTGGAAACACCTTCATGTAAATTCTGCATTTCCTAAGGGTTAGCCAGCTTCCCACTGTCGGGAAGCGAGGACTCGACGTGTCTCATATACGAGCTAAGCGGTTTATAGCACAGATTCTGCTCTCTTTTTTTGAGGTAATTAGCTTCTGCTCAACGCTGTCATGTCCATAAGTGCAGCTGCTTTTGAAAAAACAGGGCAAGAAAACAAGAGGCCGAGCCTCCCCGGGGTCAGTGCCCACCACAGCCGGGATTATGGCACCAAAGGAATCCTGGGAAGCGTGTATTGATTTGGCCTGACACTTGCTGCCACATTTAGCTTCGCCGCTGCTGACTCGCAAAGGCTTCAAGCAGTTATCTGCCATATTCTCTACTATCTTTAAAGAGCACTGAGAAATTACCTCATGCCACGGAAGATTTATCATCACGTAATTAGCTCGGTGCACCTAACGGCAGATCTCTTTTGACTGCTAATACGAGCTTAAAGTTCATGTGCAGAGGACTATGCTTAATTAACTTGTTAGCATGAGCATGCTGTGACGAAACGCTGGCCTTTAGAAACTGCATTTGTTTTACAAATTGTCTGGGTGCTGCGTAGTGGGTCGGATATCTGCTGCATGCTGCAGACAACACTGATACAGCAGTACAGAAATATACATTACCACAACCAAGTGCTGCCAGTGCCTACTGTATATAAAACCATAAAGAGTTTAATAATGCTGTAGTTGCAAGATTGGATATTTTGGTGGAAAACAAATGAAATACATCGTCAGTGAACATTTTACTGATGCGTTCAATATGACCATTTTTCGACTTGCCAGATATGTTAAATAAGATTTTCTCATTATGTTAATAGGAAACATAATACAGACCGGATTAGTTCAAAACATTTTTTGATTTGTTGTATATAAATGTAGGAGACAGGGTTGTTGAGGGACACTGCTGTTGCACAATGCAATGCACAAATTAGAGGGGTAGTTTGGGTGTTTTGAAGTGGGGTTTTTATGAGGTACTTATCCATAGTCACGAGGGGAATCCGAACTAACCAAATTCACAAAATAACACAAAAAAATTAACCGATCGAGGCAGCGGTGGAACAGCAAGCCCCTGTGTTCTGTGAAGTAAAATTACCGTTTTTTTTCCAATGGAGTCTGGTGGCTTTGGCGAGAGCATATATAACGGCTTCAGTTCCCTGTCGGAAACAAAGACTGTATAGCTCTCTCACGGCAAGGTTAAGCTGTAAAAATATTCTAAATATGGTGTACACTTAAACTAATATTGATTTTTTTTAGGTGGACCTTTCTTTTAGGTGGCTAAAATACATTTCGCTGCCAGCCCCGTCCACAGCAGTACATTGCTTTGCTTTGTTAAACTGGGGGTGTGCCGACCGTCATCTACTGTAGGTAATACACTGACTATGGATAAGTATGTATCTCATACAACCCCACTTCAAAACACCCAAACTATCCTTTTAAATTTTGCAAGCCAATTCATTACATTTAAAGTAATTGCAAATGTAACGGCAATAATTAAAAAAAAAAGATTGATTGAGATGTTTTATTGACGGTGGCCTTCTAAAGATTAATCACATCTGTTGTTGCACATATAGTACAAAATTGTACTAATAGATCAAACCAATTGGACAGTAGTTCGACAATAAAAACAAATCTCAATTCAATGATTTACTTACAAGTTTTTTCTTCAATTTCATGGTCTTCCTCGGAGTTCCGAGTGTGGATGGCACCTTCAGTCTTTATCCGACCCAACATTGGCTCCTGGTCCATAACTCTGGCACCGTGCTGTGATGAACATTTAGGTCTTCGGTCACGTGATGACAACTGAGCAAACTGCACCTGTTGAAAAAGACCATGAGATGAGGTTAAAAGCTCTGAATCATCAAGTAAGAGGACCTTAAAGGGGACCTATCATGCTCATTTCCAGGTTCCTTCTTGTATTTTGGATTACTACTAGAACATGTTTACATGCTTTAATGTATAAAAAACACATTCTTTTTCTCACAGTGTCTGCCTGAATATACCTGTAATCACCGTCTTTTCGAAACGCTTCGTCTCTTTAAGCCCCACTCCTGAAAAAGCCATAAACTACTACGGAAAAGTTAAATTGTCAGCTCAAAATTATGTGTTGCACAAGCAGCCATCTTTAAGCCCTGTGCGCTCTTGTTGTGTTTGTGATGTTCAGTGAAATTTCGTCCAGTGTCATGAGCAAATTTGACTCCTCACATGCCCGGCGTTCACATTTCTACTCAGCTGTAAACATCTCATCACCCGGTGTTTTTGCTCTGCATGATTTTGGGCAACCACTATGTGCAAAGAGCAACCCTTGGCAAATATTCGACTTGAATCATCCAACACTTTACCCTTTGGAGCACCCATTGGCTTTAAGTGGCCATCTTATTTTATTCATGTTACGGCACTTCTGCGCCCTTTAGCCTGGCACTCTCTTGGAGCAATAGTCTCAGCCCTTTTTCCTCTCTGCAACTGTCAGCCAGATCTGTCTTTTTTATTGCAATGTTTTCCATTTAATTTAATTCTCTGAGTAACAGTTGTACCATCACGAGGCATCTTCTTCTGCATCTCTGTCAGCTACAAACGCAGTTGTGGGAGAGCGCTGGATGAAATGGGCAAAGACAGCTTCACAGTCGCCAGGGGTGTTATTCTAAGATCAGGCTGGAATCAGAAGTTTTGTCGGTTTCAGTTAACCAGGGCGCTGCTAAATGGCTTAAGCCAAGCATCAGTGCACCCGGCGAAGGCTCCGAGATATTGCCGCATGACAGCTAAAGTAGCTGGGTGCATCACGGACATGTACCCAGCCTAAAGAGCCCTCGGGCTTTCTCTTCTTCATGACTGACTTTTAAGTGTTTTATCCCTGGGACACTGCGATAATGTGCATTAAGATCAAGAACACTTATTTCAATTGTGCTTTATGTTTTATTCCGGCCTTAAATTCGGCAGTGTCTAGACTGTGCTTTGCTGAGAATAGCTCACATGGGAGGATCCCATGACTGGAAGTATGCTCAAATTTGTCTTCGCTATCATTTTGTTGCCAAGAAGGAAATTGTTTTTTAAACTGTTAAAAAGGCACAAGCAGAGCCAAATGATTTCCTTCCATAAACATATGTTAATAGTATGAAAATACACTATAGAGAGGAATTACTCAGTCTATTGACACAGATATGTACAGTATATACTGATCAATGATATATTGTGTGTCAGTGGTTTAAAGGATAAGGCTGCTATATTCTTCTTATTTTCAACAAATGCCTTGAAAAGACCATCTGTTGACACTTTTCAACGTCCCCAACCTGTCTGTGTCTCTCATCCCCAAGCCCATTGGTTCTACTTTAGACGTAAATATTTAAAAACGGGTCACAAATATATATAAAATGCTAAATCCTTTCCTAAAAATAACTGGGCACTCTAGGTTACTCTTACAGGATTAAATAGTGCATGTGTTAGGCACTGTTTTCAGTGGTAGATTTGATGCTCTAATGAGTATTTACAGCAGCAGGGCAGTGTATGTGGAATCAACTCAAGATAAACTATGGTATTGTAATGAAGGTAACATGTCACCCAGTGTAACAATGTGGCTCACTGATGTGTTTTGGAGAATAATGGAGCTCAGAGGAATAAGCTGTATCAGGGTTTGGCCACACAGACAACAGGTAATGCTGTTGATTCTGAACGACCACTAGGGGAGAAAAAAAATATACTATTACAGCCACAAAGGAAACTATACTACTACAGCATTGCTTAAACTATGCAATACAACTTAAATCATGGTCCTGTGGAAACCACTAAAAGGCTGTCTGGGTTTCCTGGAACACCTGGTTCTGATATTAAAACACCAACAACTAGAATGTAGAGTACATACTGTATAAACCTGAAAACCAATCATGAGTGAAATCTATTCAGGCTATAAAATGTACATGTACTGTATTCTTAAAGGCTGTGGTAGACTCTTGAAGGTTCGAATTCCGGACGAAATGGTAAAATGGTGGCTTGAATAGTCTCCTAGACGGGGGCTGCGGTCGAATAGAAAAAAAAAAAAAAAGTGACATCCTATGTCTTTTCCAAACCACTTTTTCTTGACCGCGATGGAAAAAAAATCATGAGGTCAAGGAAAGATGTGAAGGAGAACTCTGACTGCATTTACACTAGGCCACGGATGTTTGTTTTTTTTTAAAAGCAACTTCCATTTATCCATAGTGTACAATCAAACAGCGATGGCGGATGTTATTGGCGGCCAAATGGTGCGTCGCTATAGGAACTGTAGGACGGCATTATCTCCTTTCCTTTGGTAAAGGATGGTCCAGTGTACACTATGCTAAAGGATATAATAAAGGAAGCATTGAAACACCTTTCCTTAGCTTTTAGCGAAATTCCTGTTTCAAGTTTTTCACAGTTGTGAGTAGCTCCTACATTTACCATATGCATTGCATCGTGGGAACATTGGGTACATCAACAGCACACTCAAAGATCAATAGGTTGTTTTTTTTTTACTATGCATACTGAGTGTTGAGTGCATTTCATTTTGTCACTTGTCCAGTGTGAACACACTACAAACTCAAAACCTACATACATTTAGTATGTGGTGAGGAGGCTTAGTGTGCTGCCACATGCACTCCTCTACAGCATTTGGAGCCCTCACACACTCCTGTACTCAGACACTAACGATGATGACATCAATTCAAGTCCATGAGAGTTAGAAGAGGGCGTAAAAGAAGTGCAAAAGTGTGTTGAAAACTGCACAGGTGTTCAGTAAATATTCTCAAAATTACAGTAATGCAACAATAAGAAACACACAAGAACATAACTTCAAAGTCTTTCCAACAACAAGGAACACTGAATATAAAAAGCAGTGTAATACAACACCTAATAATGTGCCAAAAATATTCCTACTATCTGACACAATGCATTTACCTCCATGTAGGAAAGACCATCTATTAATATTCATACATTCATGGAAAGGCTCCAGTATACGGTACATTACCTAACACACACCTTCAAACTTGATCAATCAATCCCCCAGCCTGGGAATCTTCTCATTTCAAATCTCATCAGAGCAACACATTGTTTGATGATTAGACTGTCAGGAAATATACTGACAAAAAACATCTAAATTTGTCTTATGTGAGTTTTTATTCCATGCAGCTTTACAACAAACCAGACTTGAGTTATCTGTACAAACAATTGAACCATGCTGCCATCCATACAGACCCATGTGCTTCCAAACAGAGCACAGTACTGGAATATCACCAAGCTGTTCAAGACAACACCATCTTACCTGTAATGTAAGGAGACGTGTGCATGAAATCCCAAAGTAAGACCTTTTTTTTTTTTTCTTTGAAAGAAGTTTGAAGACCTCAAGAGATTAACCCTCAACACATGGAAAGCTGCTACTTCCTGGTGAGTGTCATGCCCAGGTGGGCGTGAACAGGAACTCCAACCAATGAAACCATTGCACTCATCTAACCTTACAGTTCTATGCCATGTCCTGCCTTAAAATCCTGTTTTAACAGTAAATACGTGAAGTAAAAATGGCTTCTCAAACAATCTTTGCTCTTTAAAAAAAACAACTTATAACAGGAATATGGTTAAATCTAAAATATAATATGGTGAACCAGGTATTAGAAAGCCAAAATGGCAATATCACATCTTGTTTTTCTTTTTTTTTTTCAAAAAACACAAAAAAAAATGTTGTTTGGTATTATCCAAAGTGATGGTGTTTCATTTGTTTTCATATTTGGATTTTTTTTTTTAAAGCAGTCTAATGTTTCAGTGCATCTCTATTGTGTGAACTTGGCCTGTTTCTGTTCACTCTAGAAGTACGAGATGAGACAAGATGGTGAATTAAGACCTTGCAATAAATCATTGTATTGTATGGGCTCAGATTAACCACTATAACTAACTAATTAAAACTAATAAATCATCATCACTAAACTAATAAATCATATGAGAACAAATCATTTGTACTCAGTTATGCTAGAGACGGGGAAGATATGTTTAGTAGATACACTGAAATACAAAGCGTCTGATGCAACCGATCCATATACTCATATGTTGTATTTGTAAAATTATTAATTTGGTGCACACATTCATGTCCATCTCAGGATTATTTGTAATAACTCTGTGATCCCCTGACTTTTCATTTCACTCCACAACCCAGTCGAATTTTCTTTGGTTTATGGCCATAATACCTGCAAAACTAATAAGTCTATAAGAAAATGAGCCTACTTTTCACTTGATTTATTACCTCAGTAAACATTGTAAACATGAGTTTATGGTCTCAATCGCTAGTTTCAAGTTTTCTTCAAAACAGCATGATGTTCATTTAGTAAATTATGGTCCCATTTAGAGTCAAATAAACCATAAAACAGGGTATGCTTTAGGCCAAGGCTACGTTATGATTGACAGGTTGCTACCACGCCGTTGTCCAGCCCGTGTTTTTGTCTTAGAACTTTAACTCTTTCACAATGTGTTTTCAGTTCATGAAAGTTCATTTTAACATTTTGGTCACCTTAAAATGTCTTATTCAGTGTTTTGGTTTTATTTAGCTCCACCTTCTCGAGTCACTTCTGGTTGCAAAAAACCAAGATGGCGACGACCAAAATGCAGAACTTGAGGCTTCAAACCGGCAGTCCACAAACCAATGGGTGACGTCACGGTGACTACGTCCACTTCTTATATCTATGGTTCATACCCAGAAAGACATCTCACGCACAAATAAATGAGAGGAGTCTTCGACTTTATTAACTATTTCTTCTCTAACATTCCAGGCTACAACTACCAAAATGATATTCCAAAGTTCACTGTTAAGAAACATGCTAAATCTTTGAAAATCAGACAGCCTGTGCTGCCCCTATTCCACCAAGCAAAGGCCTATGACTTCACCATGACTGAACCAGCAGATGCCACCTCCGTACCGATCTCCCCTTTGATCCCTCAGTATAAGAGAGTATCCGAGCGTTGCGGAAATAAATGAAAACAAATGAACACAATCAAACTCAGGAGGAACATAGCAACAAACACGACTCTTCATCTGAGCCTGCAGGTCAAATTAAAGCCTGTGTGGCCTTGTTGTACGGTGACCTCTGACCGTCACGCTGAAGGAGAAACCCCAAATATACCAACAGTGCAACGCAACAAAGAAACTCTCCAATCCTCGACGTGCCTCCCAAGTTCATAAACACCAGTAGTCAATCAACCCGGACGCAGCCTCTTACTTTCAAAAGGAAGTGACTTTCACCAACCGGCAGCTGTATTTTCTATTGTTATATTCTGTTGTGGTTAGGGATCCCAGCACTATTAAAGTGGAATCACCTTAACCCAGTTGGACCAGCTTTTGTCATAGCTGAGGGGTTTTCTGCAAGAACGATTGGTGGGGTTTTGTATACACTCACGCTCGACTGGTCGCATTATCTTTGCTTCACGTGTTCCCCCTCCAAGTTTGTTCAGGGTCTGTAACAAAGAAAGTGGCTTATTATCACCCACCGGAGGAGTTGTCTGCACATGTACGATTCGGTAATTGCTGCCGCTTAACAAGCAGACTGAATTGGACTTGACATTGAGCCATTATTAGGAAATGAAATGCTGTTTTTGCAATTATGGGAGTTTGGCAGGGCCCAGGGAATCTCCCCTGTAAGGATCGTAAAAAGAGAATTCAATTACAATCCACAAAGATGCAGAAGTGCTGTGTGATGTTTGAGAGTATATTACAAGATGATGTTCAATAAACCTGAGTGTAACTTATGAATTGAAGGAGATTATGAGATGTTTTTTTTCCACTGACGTGTTCTTTTTTTCTGGAAGAGTTACTCAAACCAGACTGACTCTTGTTAGTTTGTCTACTAGAGGCTCAGGAAGAATGAATTGAATGACTTGCTGATGTTCAAACATCACTGTTAGCTACATAGAATCAGTGACAGCATTAGTACATTCCTGTCTTCATGGCAAGATGTTATAGCCTTTTCTAAAGTGTACACCTGTTGCAGGGAATTGGTTCTTGTGGCTGCTGTAAAGAAACAAACAAGAAGGTGCAAACTTGCAAATCAGTTCTCCATGGAGATATCGACTGAGCTAACTAGTGTCCTCAAACAGCAAAATAATAAACATATATCAAAACTTTTGCATTCCTGCTTTGCTAGCAGGTAAAATACCTATTAAATATTACATTAATACAGTGATCCAGTTTGCACTTGCTACCATGGAAAGCTCCTTTGCGGAACTCAAAAGCAGAAAGAACTGAAAGAAGACTGCAATCTATATTTTATACTGTTAGAAAGCCTGTAGTTGTTAACAAGGAATACAATTTGTTTTTGAAATCGTGCACTGCATCTTAAATACTGCTCCTGCGCAGAATCAGCTTCTACTGCTAATTCATTTTCTACCGCTTGCATTTGTAAGAACAAACTCCGTATTTGTGCACAACTTTATTTGAAGTGCTGTTGTTGGGAGGAGAGAAAATACATTTGTAGTTTTATGTTTGAGTGGAGTGACTTAATCGGCACTATATACTTTATCTCCCTCAAGTTGGTCTATCTTGCGACTTGACCCCACTGAAACGACTGTTCTGTGTTCACTGTTCTGTGGCATATTTATGCATAATGATAAATTCTTCTAATATCAGTTTTGATAATTGTCTTACAGTGCTGATAGGAAAGACGTATACTTAACATCAAAAACTGAAAGACATTGCTGGTTGATGGCATGTGCCACCAGGTTTGGTTGCACTCATTTGTTTATTTCTAAGCCTCTTAAAGGTGCAGTGTGTAGGATCTGGTGGTATCTAGCAGTGTGGTTGCAGATTGCAACCAACTGAAACTTTTCCCGTGTGCCAAGCTTGTAAACGCAAAAATGTGAATGTCTCTATCTAGAGCCAGTGTTTGGTTTGTCTGTTCTGGGATACTGTAGAAACATGGCGACCGGCTCCGTGAAGAGGACCCGCTCCGTATGTAGATATAAATGAAACCACATAGATTCTTATTTTCAGGTGATAATACACTAAAGAAAACATACTTAAATACCTCTGCCAAGGCCAAGGGCCTTAAAGGTTATGTTTTCCCCTGCGTTGGTTTGTTTGTTTGTTTGTTTGTCTGTTAGCAGGATTACTCCAAAAGTTTTTGATGGATTTGAATGAAATCTTTTGGAGGGGTGGGGTGTGGCACAACGAACAATCCTTTAGATTTTGGTGGCGATCCAGATCATGATCCAAATTCATGAATGAAGACCTCTGGGTATAACACATGCGCAGTGTAACTGATGGCGCGTTGATGATGCATGACCCCGCCTCTTTCCTTCAAAGAGAGAGCGGGGGGTGGGGTGGGGGACAACAACTGTAGATTCGGCATTTTTTCACATTAAACTCTGTGAAATTATAGTTGTGTTCAACCAAAGCACACTTGGTGATTGTTGGAGAAAATGAGTGCCATTCTGGTTTTATATGTATATACAATATACATTTTGTACTGGAATTTTAATTCCTCTTTAAGTTTTGACCAATTTATTGCTGCTTTTAAAAGGTTTAAGCTTGAACTTAATTCCTGTTCATTTTGAAGATTTTTTTACCAAGTTGCTGGTGTACAATGTATTATTTTAAGCCAAAGCCCAGATATTGCTATCGATATCGGGACTGAACTATTCAGACCGGTGCATCCCTAATTGGCCCCCCCACTTTACACCTCTGGCCCGATTTGGCGGCTGGTAAGACGCAAGATGGTCTCTAGTTCTTTCTGTTTCTAGGTCCATTGTTTTGCATTTTCTTTCCCTGTAGTGTCTGTATAAAGATATTGAGAACAACAGGACACGATACAGAGTCTGTACTTGTTAGCTGGTTGAAAACTAAGTAGAAATTTACTTTCTCCTGTTTTCTTTGCACAGTCATTTTATGAATCAGCCGAACATTCACTCACTTTAGAGGTTACTTTACAATGTGTCTTTATGTCTTTTGTTGCTACAGTACGTTAGGGGTGTAAGAAAATATCGATACACTCAAGTATGGCGATATTATGTTTTGTGATACTGTATAGATTCTCAAAAACACTGTATACAGTTTTTAATTATTAGTTTACATGCAAAGATTTGTGGCAGACAGTGGCTCAGATTGCACAAAAAGTGCTCCTACAGTATGATGTTGGATGTTACAGGGATTGTGACGAATGCAAATGCAGATCAGGATCAGGTGTGATCTGTATACTATGACAGTTTTTCTCGCAACATATTGAATCGTAACCATTGTATCATGATATGTATCGTATAGTAAGTGTATAGTAAGCATGTGCACATTGATTCAATGCTTACAGATTACATTTAATCACATTATATGAGAGGAACAAAATGTGTTTACTCCTGATTCAAAAGCCTCGATGTAGAGAATGCACTTAAGAATCAAATGAATATATGATGAGCTGTGTAATGCTGCGAGCAAACATCTGGCATGAAGAGAGCCATAAGACTTTAAAGGTGCACATCGAGTGCCTGTTTATAGATATCTGATATGCTCTGTTAGAATCTCACAGGTGGATCTTTTGTGACATTCTGAGATTTTAGGAGCAAACTTGCATTTAGGTGCAGGTGCATTAAGTGTATCTGTCAGTTAGCTAAGAAAAGGTTGCTCCATTGCTCCACAAATTAGCCTCTTTAAGGAATGTTGAAACTTGACGTTAGTGCCGCACACAATCCCTCCCACGGAACGGTGGAGAGTGATGGGTCTGAAGTCGAACCCAAACCAAACACGGTGTCAAACAGGCCAGTGCCTCTCTCTCTGTATGAATGACTGGTTTTACTTGCCACATGCTTTTTTAGTGAACATACGACAATCCCCGCGTAGGATTGACCCTGTTTGCTTTTCTGGGACCGGTTCCTCGAGCCGCCCATGTCAGGTGGGGTGCCGGCTGGGTCACCAATTACTTGGTGAGGCTGAGAAAGTAGCATAGAGCCGCCCTGAGCTGCCATGTTGTATTAGCTTCATGCTGCTGGCAAGTAGGTAAGAAACGCCTCGTTTCAGTTCAGTGAAGCTGTTCTCAAAGGAGCTTTAATACGCTTATGTCCTACTCAAGATCAGTTTGTAACTATGACTATTTATGAACGCTCAGTCCACCATGTGAATATAGTGCCACCAGGTTTCACTATCACAGCAGTGGCTACTTTTATTTCATTCATTTTTTATTCTCTCACCAGCTGATTTTAATATATGACCGACGTGTGTAAGTGTTACATGTATGAAACTATTTTTCATTATTTTTAATATTTGTAAACAAAATTGGATAGTGTACCAAAATTTGAATGAAGCAAACTTTATTTAAATAGCACTCAGCACTTGTGAACAGAAGTTACAAAGTGCTTTAAAGGAGGAATAAAAGTGGAAAGAGAGTGATAGAAGAGACAGAGCGGACAATATACTGTATTAAAGATGAGAAAAAGTTATAAATTTAAGGTAGAGACAAATATTAATACATTACTTTCAATCCGCAAATCTTGCGCATCACAAATTAACAAGTAGCTTTACTGTAAATGGACATTATGCTGATTGGTTTGTGTTGTGGTTTAGGCGTTAAAACACTTCCCTCATGAACTCAATATAATCTAAAATAGTAATTAAAGGAACAGTGTGAAACATTTAAGGGAATCTATTGACAGAAATTGAATATAATATTAACTAGAATGGCACTCGGAGAGCGCAGACCTCTGCCAAGGTGCCCGAGTACGATTGCCCCCCCTCTCCGTTCAGCTTGCGCCATCATCCACGTGTATTTTTGTTATGTTGATATCAGCTGTACGTAGCGGAGCATTGTAGAACACTTCATTCAAACTGGACAGACACAAAATAAAACTCACCTAAACTGTCGTTGTTACTCTTTCCAACAATCACCAAGTGTGCTTTGGTTGAACTCAACTATAATTTCACAGAGTTTAATGTGAAAAAATGCTGAATCTACAATTGTAGAATAACAGCGTGACCGGTTCTCAATAGACCAAGACTATTCCGAGTTCAACAAGACACAAGACCAAGATAAGTGCAAGACTTCAAAAAAGTGAACTTGAAAACAATACCAGCCACAAGCTCTCTCGGCTGGTAAAAACATCTATCCCTGGTATTACGATAAGATGACTATGTATACAAACACTGTCAGTTGCTAGCCTGTTACACAATCTGGCCTCTTCAAACAGGCCAAACTTAAAACCACACCTCATCAGTCCTCACCAGTAAAACCACTTTGGCACAGTTGAGGTTCATTCTTGAGCTCGAAAGCAACAGTTCGGCAAAATAATAAAAATCTCAACACAAGGCTTACAACACTTACTCACCCTATGTATGTACAACCACCTGTTATCACATGAGCGAAATGCCTAAACAATCTCTATGGCACCTGAGCAACACTGTCAGCTGAGGAAGGCCACAAGATGAGGTTGAAAGGACTCTGTTGTACCTTTAATATCACCTCCACTACTATACCATGAGGGAGATCGTCCTCCCAGCCATGACAATACCAATTTCCAGGCACCATAATGCCTTAACAGTATATAATGAATGCTTGCATGTCATGGAAAAAGCCATTGTTGATGCCATCTGACAGTCTCTTATGTGTTAGTGGGGCAATGTACAGTATTATCCAGCTCTACTGTAGATGGAGGTCTCTCCTCTGCTGTTTGGCTGAGCGGGTTTGATGCCAAATCATGTGTTTGTGTTTTGTAAATCCCCTGAGAAGCCTGGTATTTTTTTCACTGACTTGTCATGGGTCAACTAGTTCACCGAGCAGACTTTTTCTCTACGACTGTGCAATAGTATTCCTCGACCTTAGTGCGGGGGTAATTTGCTTTTCCCATGCCTCTTTCATGACCTTGCAGAAAGAACCCAGAAAAAGCGGTTTTGTTTATAAGATTGGGACTTTACTGGAACCCGGGGCTGGCAACGCTCTTGCACACTTACACTCCATTTTGTACTACTTTTCACTGTGGCGATCTTGTGTCCGCTTGGCTTTATTAAGGTGAACTTGCGTTGTTGTTGTTGTTGTTGTGGTGGTTGATTTTTAGCTGCATGTGACAAATGTGGCTTCGCTCTTTATCTTTTTCTTATATTCTCGATTGTATCAAGCAGATCCTCCAGTGTGGTTGCAGTACAACACACTCACACCCTCTTTTTCTGCCTCTTGAACACCGTTTTCCATCAAGAAGTTCCTGGTAATTTTAGTCCCAGGACTACTTTTCAATGAACTAAAAGGTTCCTTCAGCCCATTGTTGCCTGCGTTTCCATAGCGGTTGAAAAAAATAAACCTCAGGTCTTATCGTACTGCGACGACATTTACTACTGCATAGTATTTACTGATGCACGTTGGATGCAAACTCCACCCTGAAAGTTCCTGTACTTTCAGAAAATACTACCCCCACGACCAGATCCTTTTTGGGGGGGTAAAAAGTCCCCAGAAAATGTCCCTGGAGCTTAATTTAGACCCTGGTCCCTGTGGTCGAAACACAATGAGTTCCTCAAAAGGTTCCTGGTTCTGGGGGAAAGTTTCTGCGGTGGAAAAGGGGCTTTTTGTCAGTTCTCGACTTGGTTCTTAGCGGCTACTTTCCTTTTTTAATAGACTCCGCAATTAGACCTATTCTATTTGACAATCATAAACGATATCCCCGTGTTTAGTTAGTTGTTTCCTTTCTTGTCTGTCATTATTTTGTAGATCTAGTGGTTTTAAGGCTATAGAAGTTATCACAGGAACTTGTACAAGTCAAAACATGCTGGATGAGATTCCTACAGCAGGAAGTATTTAAGGTGTGGATTAGCTCCCCCATACAGCTGAAGGTTGGAAATATACACAAACAGAAATTAGCTGAAAGTTTACTAAACATCCTTCCTGCTCAGGTGTGTGGGAGGACGATGTGTAATTATATATTGACAGATGATTCAGGTCATAAAAGGATTAATGTTGAGGGCAGATTGTAGCCGTTTTAAAGAGAGTTTTAAAAGTTTAGATAAGTGTAGAGTCACAAGATAAAGCTGAGGGGTCACAAGACAAAACATATTTCTGTTACATATAATTGTATTTTTTATTTGCTTTGCTTGCTTTTTGTCGAACAACTGGACACTTTTACCTCTTAAAACTTTTTACAAATACAACATCCAGAGAGGGGATAGATAATCATTCCTTCGTGGAACAACTCACCGCTTATTGACATAAGTCTAATGTAATAAGGACTCCAAGTTGACAATGCTTCAATTTAAGGGGTCATAAGGTTTTTAAATACTTTCTAAAAAATAGGTATAACTTTTGTACGGTCTTATTTGTTGTTATACATTCAATTCAAATACATTCAAGATGTGTAACCTATACAGCACGGAAACAAATGACCAGAAAGAAATGCAAAAGAAATCAGGGGTCTTTAATACAAAACTCTGACTCAGCACAATGCTCAAGACACAAGACACTAGTTCAGTTAATTTTACAAATAGTACACACTGTGTGGAAGAATAACCAGACTTCATGGTTTGCAGTAACTCGGGCCAGAAGTTGACTCAGCCTGCCTCCTAGTGGCCACCTGGTGTAATCACATACTAAAAGTCTAATACTTGAATGAAGATGGGTTATTTGGGGAAAATAAATGATCAAAGTACGCTTTTTCAACATATTTATTTTCCTTTTTTTATGTTGTTCTTGTTTGAAAGTAGCAGTACAAATACACTTACTTTCCCAAGATATATTTAAAAGAAGAGTGTGATTAAGTGCAGCTGTAAGGATTCACATTGTGACTATATACAATAATTGACATAAAAGTTCTTTATTTCTGCTGTAAAATTGTTATAAAACATCCTGGTGAAGTTAATTGACTTGGGACCAAAACAGAGCACACGTAGGTAAAAGTGTAAAAGCCAACATGAAGGCCAGCCAGCGAGCTTTTACACTTTCCTGCGGTGTAACATCAATAAAAAAGCAGCACATTCATTAGACGATATAGCTCGGTTTGTGTGTATACTGTAGAAAGAGATGCCATGAAAGCTCTAATAGTGCTTGAGCAGCCATGTTGGCGCAGGGCCTCCTGGCAGGATAAAGTAGTTCCACCACCAGGGCTTCTCCGCTCTCTCCTCGCGAGCTTGGCTCAAATCGGCCATCAGGGTGTAGCGCTCGTACTGGTTGTAAGGGTCGAAGCGGTCGTAGGTGCCCATTGACAGGATGGCGTCATCCTCCTCTTGCGTGTCGAGGTCAAACGCAGATTTCTGCAGCACAAAGTCCACCCGGCCTGCTGACTGCATGCTACGAGGCAGATGGACTTTCTTCATGGCTTTGGTGTAGCCCGGGGCCGAGGCGCTGACGATGTGGATGCCGGGGGTGAGGAGGCGCCAGTAGTCTCCGTTTACAGCTGGGCAGGAAGAAGGAGGCGGAGTGTTTGGGACTTTCATTTACATGCTTATAGTTGAGTAGGTTTGTTTTTTTGAAAGGGCACTGCACCAATTTGACACTATATACTCATCACTGGGAAAGCCTAAGCTACAAAATGTGACAGACACTGGTGAATACCAGGCAGGGAGGGTCTAGTGCAGCATTCATGTTAAATAGAATGGATGGTAGAAATGGGAAAGACTCCCATTTTACAACTTGCAAAGTGTTCAAGTCATTGGATATCTCAAAACAGCTGCATGTTTCCAGAGTTGGTCGTGTGAGGATTAAACAGACACTATACCACTGATAAATTACTGACCCATACTGGACTAATAGTCAGGGTATGTCTGCTATTTCTGCACCAATTGCGAGCACTTTTATCTCTCGCAAGTCGCATAACTTTATGGAAGTGTGATACTAAATGGCGGGAGTGCCCTTTAACAGAACAAAATGTGTCATGTTGGCCACAACAACTTGGAAAATGGCCAAGGAAACAAATCTATTGTCATAAATTTGGCTGATTCATCTGTGGAAAAATGGTGCATCATGTTAGCAGCTGATATTTATTACCTGTAGTCACGTCGTGCCGTATTCCTATGACTGATATTCGTGCACCTTGGACCGCATTTCCCTCCTCGTCTTTTACGACTCCTTTGATACCTCGATGGGCCTGAGGAACATCATTTTTAAAATGCAAGTTTACTATATTTAATAATGACAGAGGATCGGTTATCATCTACTCGTGGTTTGGTTAACATCTGTGCAGCCAAACTGTGCGCAGGATCTTGGGAAGTGTGTGAGGTTTTTATATGTTGTTTTTATGAGACGTGTATATGACCACATGAATTTCCCCATGTGGGATGATAAAGTTGACCTTTGACCTTTTTTCAGCAATATTTGCCAGCAGTTATTATTCTGTATTTCAAACGACATTCTCACAGCAGATAAGCCCCATTATTAGGAGCTCATGTTGCTACATAGTAGCTCATGGCCTCCAAGTGTTTTGAAAAAGATCCAATACATTGGTGATGGATCGGTGCATCCCTAAGCCAAACACCACCATATCAACAAAAATAAGAAAAGTGAAAAAATGGAACCATGATCATGTTCTTACCGCTTCCATAAATGCGATTAAAGCCTCGTGGTTTTCATGCCAGCCGATAAACAGCTCCTCTTCAGGGGGGAATTTATCACAACCCAGCTCCACGGTTACCTCAAAACAGTTGGTGTGAAGATAGTTGAAGTCTTGCATGCCTGACCGGAGACAAAAACAAAATCTGCTTTACCCAGATACCCATGAGAAAGCATGCTGACCTTTGCCCTACACCCGCTTCCCTGATCTTACAGCGACCTCTAGTGGCTTCATCTAACATTTCATTTCAGAGTCAGACATTAATAACACTTGTTACTGAGGAATAATGTTCACTTTTTCAACGTACCACCTGCGATGCTGGCCCACTCGGCTCCATTAACAGTTCCTTTTTTACTGTGCCTACGAGCCGGTCCACACTGGGCGTTTTCATTGTACATTGTCTCATGGGCGTTTGCATATGTTCTTGCAAGAAACTTGAATACCTACAGAACAAAAAAACCTGAGGGTTATTTTTCTCTTCTTTAAAGTTCTTTACAGATGAGGAGAAGATACTAACATACTAACTAAACTCTTCCTTTATTTTGTGCACTTTTGACTGGTGATGTGTTCCAAGGAGCCCATTCACCTTGTCGTCCGGTGTTGCGGAGAACAGGTTGTGCTGCAGCGGGTGCTTGGACAGATCGTAGGGGTAGGACACCACCAGGTCCCCGCCGTGGAAGTTAGCGGAGAGCACGAACGGGATGGAGCGGATCCATTTCATGACAGCGTAAGTCTCTGGTGCAACCTGGATTGCAGCATTAAGACTTATTCGGACCGAGAAATGAAACAAATCAGGTTTATTTAAAGTGGTAGAGCGGTTCCTCAGCTTTTATATAGCCCATTAGGCTATAAAAGATCATTCACTGACATCATGAATGGATAAGGATTCATACTGTACCTTACCAAACCAGTAATAGTCTGGGATTGGGATGTGGTCGGTGCGGTAGCGCTGCTGTCTGCGGCGGCCGTAAACGATGGATGTCAAATCGGGGAAGTTTCTGTTCAGGTCGAGGTTTTGAGCGTTGCTCCGGCCGATGTTCCAAGAATCATATCTGGGACCCTGAGGGAAGTTACAAATGTGTGTTTTAGAAAATTAGACAATGAAAAATATTATTCAATGATTTCTATGAATATCTGGATTCATTTCAACAATATGATGCAGGAAATAATTGAAGGAAATTCCTAGTTGCAACTCAAACACTCAATAAGTGGATTGTTTAGTCTATAAACTCTGAGAAAACTGAGAAAATATTGACAAGTCCCACATGCTATAGGGCTCCAGTGTGCGACCGTTTTAGTCACACATGCGACCAAATATTTGTCAAGTGTGACTGAACATCTTCATTGGTCGTGTCTGACATTTAGCAGGTCTGTCTCTGTGTGGGTATGTGTGAAACAACACCTTGAGCGACCATAAAACATACCGGTAATTCAAAATGAAAAGAACTATTGATTGTTTTTTTCACCAAGAAAAATGCTGCAGTGCCCGTTACACCTGTCCCCACCCAGCCCTGAACGGCCAAGCCCAGACCCGACATCATCGGTGGAGGTAACTGCTCCACCACCACTTGTCTTCCCGGTCCCCAGTAAGATGCCTAATCCTGATCAGAGGCGCCGGAATCATTTAACAAATGGGGAGGGCAAAAAGTGTGTGTGTGTGTGTGTGTGTGACACTGTGTACATTTAATAACACTACTACTACTACTGCTACTCTTATACCAACATAAGTATGTAAACATGTGGATTGCACTGAAACCCGGCCTTGGTACATTTTCACACAGTAGTACTGTGAGCATCAAAGCCTGGCGTGGGGTTTTACACATTTTGTCCATCTACTCTCTTTTGCAATGTGTGACAGAGGCGTAAAGTGGGACCCTCTTGGACTCCTTACTTTACAGTGCCCTTCTGACCCAACATCTTTGGCGGTGATTGCCTCATCTGACTCCAAAACATTTATCTGCACCTTTATTCCTGTTTACAATTAATTTTTACATAATGTGTTGAGAAATTATCAATTGGAATTGACAGAAAAGTAACGCTTAAAATGTATTATTGCGGCGCCAAAAGGCAGGGTGGAAAATATTGGGTGCAACTAAATGAAAAAGTTAGGCGTACCACTGCAACCAAGTTGGTCTGGAGCCCTGTGCTGTTCAACTGTAACAGTTAACAAGGATGAGTGGATTATTAGGATGTAAGGTGACATGGCTCAAACAAACTGCACAGCGATAAATGGATGTAACTGTGTAGATCTGACCTCCTGCTCATCATCATTGTAGTTATTGTCCTCGAGTCCAGAAACTGCCACCTCGTATCCGTCAGGGTTCATGGAGGGCAGGATGTGGATGCGGGTGGTGTTGATGAGCGTCTGGATGCGCTCGCTCCCCAGCAGATACTCTGAGCACATGTACTGAGCCAGGTAGATCAGCAGCTGACGGCCCAGGACTTCATTTCCGTGCATGTTGCCGATGTACTTCACCTCTGGCTCGACTATAGAGGGTCACATTTACAGGAACTGGTCTTAACTTCCTTCATAATGAAAAAGATCTACGCAGACTTTGACGAGTTTTACTCACGCAGTTCGTGTTGGCCGGGGTTGTTGGAGAACTCGATCACGAGCAGCTCCCTGCCCTCCATGCTGCGGCCGATGCTGTAGGTTCTCGCGATGTTGGAGCATTGCTCCTCAGTTTTCTTCAAGATGCTGTTCATCTGAGCGTTGGAGTGATAGGTGAACTTTATCGTGGTGGCGGGCTCCTCGGGAGCAAGAAATTCCATGCTGTCAACGGCCTCGGCATCCTGCTCCGCTGTAAAGAAAAACACAACATCGTCTTATCAGTTTTGATCAACGGATCTGACCGTGACCGGCCACATTTGAGATCTATAAAAGCTGTTGACATTCTTGTGAGGCTGCCAGGGTATAAATAGAGCGTTTGAAGAGTCTGGTATGTACAGCAGAGACAAAAAAGAGAGTGTGGAAAGACGATATAGAGTAAGACCAAAATGTGCTTATTTCAGCTGACGTGTTAAACTGGTAAACCGGCTGATGTCTGCCCTTCTTTTTGTATTCACACTTA
>CAKAOH010022939.1:0-12031 GCA_916701665.1 Sebastiscus tertius | reverse complement strand
ATGAGCGAGCAGCTGGGACACGTCGCCACCTCCTCGCCGTTCTCCAGATCCTCCTTTAAACAACAACAACAAGAGCTCAGGTATATTATATTATATTATATTATATTACATATTACAAATCACAAATGAAATGTTCTCGTCTCCTGAGAAACCTTAAACAAGACGAGAGACGTCCAGAAAGAAATATTACAAATGCATTAAACATTCGGTGATGTTGAAGGGATGGGATATTCAGATATTTACTGACATGTTTCTGCTATTTATCAAATATGTTTCTAATATTTTAGGGGATATTTTACTAACATTTTCTTTAGATATTTGACTTATTTTTCTGCTATTTATTAATATTTTACTAATATCTTGAGATATTTGACTAATATTTTTAGATTACTATACTAAAATGTTTGGGGGTATTATAATAATATTTATTCTAGATATTTTTAAATTATCATACTAATATTTTTAGATTATTTTACTAAAATGTTTGGGGATATTTTACTAATATTTTTAGATTATTTAACTAATATGTTTGGGAATATTATACTAATATTTATTTTAGATTATTTTACTAATATTTTTGTGGATATTATACTAATATTTATTTTACATATTTTACTAATATTTTTAGATTATTGTACTAATATCTTAAGATATTTTACTAATATGTTTAGATTATTATACTAACATTTTTAGATTATTGTACTAATATTTTTAATAAATGTTATTTGTTCATCTCTTCATTGAGTCAGCTGGTAAAGATGGGGCTCTTTTTAATGCCTTCATATCCTGCTGCTGGTTTAATAACTATAATAATACCTCATGTATTAGATGATAGTAAAGGTAAACATGCCACTGAGGGAGAGAACTGAACATCACTCTGGTCTAAACGGAATGTCTTGTACAACTCATAGAACATCTTTTATAAATCAATACAAATGATCAGTAAAACCATGCCGAATTCTTCATAAGACTTGGATTACTAATAAAAGCTATTAAATATGTGTTTTTGTTCCGCTTAAAGGGGTCATTTAGGAGATATAAACTTAAAATAGCAGGTTTTTAACTGGAGTCTGGTGTGAAGAAGAAGAAGAAGAAGAACAGAGAGCTTTACTTTAGTTATGGCGAATTTGTCTCCGCAGGGACAAGGGAAGTAGTATGTCTCCGTGTCCTCGTCATATTCAAAGTCCTCGATCTCCACCTCGTCGTGAAACACCGACATGTTGTTGGTCGGTCAGCTGGCGGCTCCACGTGTTTTAGCGCGGCGTGATGACGTCAGCCAACGTTCATGTAACCAGCTCACAGGTGCGTTACTGCCACCTGCTGGACTGGAGGGGGAGAGCAGGAGATGGGCAGGAATAAAATAATAGATAAATGATATTAAATAAAAAATAAATAAATAAAAGAAACAATAAAATACAAATTAATATAATTAATATTACTATTACTATTATTATTATTGTTATTAATAATAATAATAATTAAATTCCTCCATTATTTCTGTTGCCCTTAAGTAATTAATTAGAAGATTGTGTACTTTCTTCGACATCTTTCCAGCAGATTCCCCATTTAATATTGTTTTTTTAGTCGTCTCCATCTTGGTTTCTGTCCGTCTCCATCTTGGTTTCAGTCCATCACCATCTTGGTTTCAGTCTGTCTCCATCTTGGTTTCAGTCCATCACCATCTTGGTTTCAGTCTGTCTCCATCTTGGTTTCAGTCTGTCTCCATCTTGGTTTCAGTCCGTCTCCATCTTATCGGAGTACTTCTTCCACCACTTCTTTTAAGGAAGTCTTTCTTTCCCTCCACAATAAAAGCATCTCAACAGGACATTCTTAGTAACCAGAGAACAACTGAATTATTTATAAAAAGACATTTATTGATGATGTAGTCGCGTCTCGTTTCTCACAGTTTGACCTTTGACCTTTGACATAGCTTTCTAACTGTTAGCATCACATTACAGTAAAGAGATGTAGTCCTCCCTCTTAGTCCTCCTCCTCCTCCTCCTCCTGCTCTATCACCCTCTCTGGTCTCCTCCTTTTCCTCGCCCCTCTCCTCTCCTTCCTCTCCTCCTCCTCCTCCTCTTCATTCTCCTCTTCCTCCCCTCCTCCTCCTCCTCCTGCTCCTCCTGCTCCTGCTCCTCCTCCGCCCTCCTCCTCCTCCTCCCGGGCGTTGCAGCGGCTGCAGTGCCTCCTGAAGCCCCTCAGGCAGTGGGACCTGAAGCAGCAGAAGGGGCAGGCGTAGCGTCCGGGCCGGTGAGCGGCGTTGACGTGCTGCTGCAGCCGGCTGGGCAGGAAGAAGGACAGCGTGCAGTCTTTGCAGGCGTACGGACGCTCCACGTCGTGGCTGCGCACCACGTGACTGATGGCGAAACCTGCAACACAGGTAGAGGTGAGATTAGATGAGTGGTCAACCTCCGACTCCTCTGCTTCTAGAGAAGAGTCTCTCTTGACTCATGACCTCATGAGTTCATGTTTCAAGTCTTCTTCATACAGCTCGATGTTCATTTAGTAAACCATGTACTTGTTTAGAGTCAGATAGACCATGAAGCAGGGGACGCTTTGGGGGCGGGGCTACCTGCTGATTGACAGGTCGTTACCACGGCGTTGTCCGGGCTGGACAACTTTAACTCTTTCAGTGTGTTTTCACGTCATCAGACTAATCAGCTGCAAACCGCTCATCTCGCTTCTGGTTGCAAAAGAACAAGATGGTGATGGGCAAAAATGGTGACGGCCAAAACCAACACAGCGACGACGGCCAAAACACGAGCCAGTGGCGACGGCCAAAAACTAAGACGGCGATGGCCAGAGGGAAACGGCTAGAACGGTTATTCAAAATGTAACCAACACATCCCAATCTCCCCCCCTGCTGTCGGCGGCCCAGCTGCATCGTGGGTAATGTAGGCGGCAGGTCGTTTGGGTCTGTATGTGACGGTGGAGACGTGTTGCATCGTGGGTAATGTAGGCGGCAGGTCGTTTGGGTCTGTATGTGACGGTGGAGACGTGTTGCATCGTGGGTAATGTAGGCGGCAGGTCGTTTGGGTCTGTATGTGACGGTGGAGACGCGTTGGATGGATTCACCGATAAACGTGTGGAGGAAGTGAAGCGGCGTCGGTACCTTTGAGTTTGTTCTTCCAGCCACAGATCAGACACACGAAGCGGTTGGAGATGAAACGCACCACCTTGGCCGTGGCCGCCATCTCCTCCTTCAGCAGCTCCCCGCTCAGCCCGGCCGCCGCCGCCTCCTCCTCCTCCGCCCCGGCGTCCCGTTTGATGGCCTGGCCGGCGTACGATTTGGGGATGTCGTGCTTCCTCACCACGTGGATGAGACCCAGAGACTTCTGCTTGGTTTTCCAGCCGCAGATCAGGCATTGGTAACCGGCGCCGTCGAACATCAGCACGCTCTCGTCTCCTTCGCCGTCCGCTTTCACCGACTCCTCCTTCTGGGAGGCCACATCTTCATCGTGTCCCTCCACTTCTTCCTCATCCTCAGCATCACTCTTCTTTTTATCCTTTCCTCCCTCCTTCTCCTCCTCCTCCCCTTCCCTCTGCTCGTCGCCTCCTCCCCCGTCCCTCTCGTCCACGCAGTGTTTGGTGATGATGTGCTTGTACAGCTTGGCGAAGTCTCGGCTGGTGTAGAAGCAGTCGGAGCAGTGGAACAGCCGCGCCGTGCTCTGGTACATCACGATGTTGCCGAGGCGACCCACCGCCACGTCGTCCAGGCGGGCGGGGTGAGAGGCCGCCATGTGGGTCAGCTGGTGGGCGTGGCTCTTGAAGAAGTGGCCGCAGAGGGGGCACTGCAGGTGAGCTGCGACGCCGCCGCCCGCTTCGCCGCGGGTTTGGAGGATGACGGACATCGCTGGTTTCACCGGGGCTGGACAGAGACGGATAAAGTTAAACACATTCAAAATCATATTATTATATGAGACAAAGAATTTAGATTCATTGATGACTTCCTCTCTGAGATCGGAAACCCAACTGTCTGCGGCCCAGGTACATTGTGGGTAATGTAGGCAGGTTGTCGACCATAAGAGAGCTAAGAGTTCAAATAGTTAGTTAGGAAGTTGAATAACTTTCTGTATTTAGTTTGGCGAGTACCGTAGATTCTCAAATAGTGGCCGGGATTCCTTCATTTCCTAACCAGGCTTTTATTGTGAAACATACCAGGCTTTTATTGTGAAACATACCAGGCTTTTATTGTGAAACATTTGGGGGATTAAATGAGGAATGGATGAAGGTTTAAACATCAGCAGTATCCTCACCCTGCTCTCGGACCTCCTCCTCCTCCTCCTCATCGTCAAGAACAACCAGTTCATTGTTAAATAGCTCCTCTTCGTCTTCCTCCTCGTCCTCCTCCTTGGCGGCGTGGCGGCTCTGCTGGCGGAGCCGAGTGAGCGCCTCTTGCCCGGCGCCGCAGGGCTGCCCCTCCCTGAAGCAGGCGATGAGATGGTCTTCGCTCCCGTCGCTTTTCGCAGACAGTCCGCACGCTTTGAAAGACTTGGCGATCATGTCCGTGTCCAGTTTGTCCCACGCGGCGACCACCCAGTCCACCAGCAGGCGGCGGGCGGGCGGCTTCAAGCTCCCGCCGGGCGCGTACTCCTTATCCGCGTCCCCGGCCAGCCACTCGGCGTAAAGGTCGTGGAGATGCCGCTTGAAGGGCTCGTTCCACATCACGTCGGGGGCTTGGACGTATTTTGTGCAGCCTTCCGGGATCGCCGCCGTCGTGATGTCGTAGCCGCAGTTCAGCTCGGCTTTGGTGGCGGCGCCGATGTGACAGCGGTACGAGTCCCACACCAGGAGCCGCGGGGCGCCGCTGGATTTCCCCACCACGGACTGCAGCCAATGTGCGGTGAGAGCATCGCTCATCCAGCCGTTCACCGACGCGTTAACCACGGCGCCGGAGAGCTGCTGCCGCTGCGCCGACGCCCCTCTGAAGACGATGAACGGCTTGAGTTTGGTGCCGTCGGCCGCGGCGGCGAGGACGACAGTGAGATGGTTTTTCTTGTGTCCCTTTGCTTCAGTTGTTGGCGGCGCCGTGTCGTCAAAACAAACGGCGGTCTCGTCCATCGCGATGATGTCCCTCTCTAGAATCTGCTTGGAGCTCACCGTCTTGCCGACGTAGTCGATGAACCCGACCAGTTTCTCGATGAGGACGGTCGGGTCGACCTCGGGCACGGCGGTGCGGCGGCGCAGCGACAGGTCGTTGCGCTCTAGAAATCGTTGCAGCCAACCGGTGCTCGCCACAAACATCTTGCCGCCGTCGCTCACCGACGGGTAGATCTCCAGCGCTTTCTTCTTGATCATGTTTCTGGACACTCGGCTGCGTTCGTCCCTCGTCGAGTAGATCCACTCCGAGAGCCGCTCCTCCAGCTCCTCGCTCACCTTCTTCCTCCCGCCTCCGGAGACCCGCGCCCTCCCGCGGTCGGCCAGCAGCAGCTCCTCCTTCTGCTTCCTCCAGTCCCTGATTCTTTTGGTGTCAATGTTAAAGTGCCTCGCCGTTTCCTCTCCGGAGTTTTCCTCCGCATACTGCAAAACGCTCTCTTTGAACGTGATATCAAATTTCCGTCTGGACGCCATGCTCCTCTACAGTGACTGAAACGGGACAATAACACTTCACATGAGTAACAGACGACAACAACATGATGGAAATGTACATTATATCATGAGCTCTATCTAGTGTTGGCCTTTATTTGAGAAAATACGGTATTTCTGGCTACTGAATGGGCCTCTTTAAATACCTTTTAGGTCTTCAATTGAGTTATATATTTTAAAATATTTTTATTATTTAAACATATCATTTTTAAGACTTTTAGGACCCTATTTTTTATTATTTTTTTTTATTTAGGTCTTTAATTAATATATTTACATTGTACGTCCTTAATCTTCCATTTTTATGTATTTATTTTGAAAAGGTTTTTAGGTCTTTCATTTATATATATTTTTTAAAAGATTTTTAGTTCCATTTTTTTATTTTTAAAGGTTTTTAGTTATTTAATTCATTTATATATTTTTAAAAAGACTTTTACATCTTTAATTTTGTATTTATTCGTTTTGAAAGATTTTTAGGTCTTTAATAAATTTATATCTATTTTTTCGTCCTTTATTTTTTTAACCATTTGTGTTTTGAAAAGTTTTTAGCTCTTTAATTTTTTTATAAATTTTAAAAGATTTTAGGTCCTCTATTATTTATTTATTTGTTATGAAAGATTCTTAATTTATTTATCTTTTATTTTTTTTAGCTCCTTAAGTTTTTATTTTATATATATTTTCTAAAAAGATTTCTACGTCCTAATTTTTTTTTATTTTTAAAGGCTTTTATGTCTGTAATTTGTTTATATATTTTTAAAGATGCTTTATTTAGTTTTATTTATATATATATTTTCATATTATATTTATATTTTTATTATATTTGTATATATATTTATATTTTTATATTATATTTATAATTTTATATTATATTTTTATATATATATTAAAGATTTCTAGGTCCTTAATTTTTTAAAGACAGATATGTTTTTGAATTTATTTATTTATATATTTTTGAAAAAGATGTTTAGGCCCTTAAGTTTTTATTTGTTTTTATTATTTATTAAATATTATTCTTTTATATTATTTATTGTTATTATTAAAGACAATAAGACCATAATAAATACCAGTAAATACCGGTAATATACCGGTAAATAGGTGAATAACGGTGAACGAGCAGCTTCACGTGTACATGCTAACATGCTAACATGCTAACAGATGGAGAACCTCATTATATCATAGATTATAGATTATAAAGCTTCTCTTCGTCACTGACCTCTACCACCGGGTGTGTTTATAAGAGAAGAAGCTGCTCGAGCTGAACCAGCAGCAGAATCTCTCATAATAATGATATAAATATATAAAATAAGAGTTTAAAGTCTTAAAGCTTAAAGGTGTTTCAGCGACCCACCGACGAGCTGCAGCTACTTCCTGTGTTTACCTCCGCTCAGCCAATCAGCTCGCTTCAGCAGTCTGGCATTGACCAATCACAGCGGTCCCGTTGACCAAGCTCCCGCCCTAGCCACAGTTATCGCGAGACTTCAACCACTGCTGTAAATACTTTGTTGTTGTTTATAGATGCTATAATGATCAAATAAGCTAATATTACACATCAATATTATTAAATATAAATGACCAAATATATCTTATAGCAATGTTTTTATTATATTCTGTTTATATAACAACAGTACAGGACCTTAAAGGTCCCATATGGTGCTCTTTGTTAGGTTCATACTTATATTTTGTTTTTTTACTAAAACATGTTTTCATGCTGTAATGTTAAAAAAAACAACTTTATTTTCCTCGTACTGTCTGCCTGAATATACCTGTATTTACCCCTCTGTCTGAAACGCTCGGTTTTAGCTCATTTCAACGGAATTGCAACGGAATATAGCACTAAAAACCTGCTTTCTACTATAACAGACATGACAATCTCACGTTTTACAATATGGGACCTTTAAACACAAACAGCATATTTGTATAGATGATGCATAATGCTGCTGAGTAACTGTGTGTGTGTGTGTGTGTGTGTGTGTGTGTGTGTGTGTGTGTGTGTGTGTGTGTGTGTGTGTGCGCGTGCGCGTGCATCCATGACAGACTAAGGTGATTATTGAAGCTATTTTTGGTCTGGAGAAGCAGATGCCTGCTAAGGAGAGAAGAGAGAGGACTACATCTCCCATCAGCCACTTCAGTATGACGTCATCTTTCAGCCAGGTGTGTGTTCTCAGAGGCAACTCCATCGTCTACATCTCAGAGGTACATGTTGTCCTTTTTACTCCTCTACATTCACCTGACAGCTGTACTGTTCCCTCCTGTCCAGGTGAAACCAGCTGTGTCCAGATGTGTTGATGTTGAATGTGAAAAATACAACATTGACATTAATGCAGCAGTAATATTAATCCAGAAACACCAGACGGAATAGTTTTATTTATTTAACCCATATTTAACCGGGAAAGACGTTCGGATCAACGATTTATCTATATTTTTCAAAATATTTTCACGCCTAAAAATCTTTTTAAAAATCTATAAATAGAGACCTTTAAAATTAATTTTTATTTATTTATTTATTTTTAAAGGTTTGTAGGTCTTTAATTAAATAATATATTTTTAAAAAACATTTTTACGTCCTTAATTTTGTATTCATTTATTTGTATCGTATTTGTATTTATCTTTTTTTTAATTATCTTAAGTATTTATTTATTTCTATATTTTTTTAAAGATTTTTAGGTTTGTAATTTGTTTGTATATTTTAAAAGATTTTTAGCTCCTTAAGTTTTTATTTATTTATATTATATATATATATTAAAAGATTTCTAGGTCCTTCATTTTTTAAAGATAGATAGGTCTTTGAATTTATATATTTTTGAAAAAGATGTTTAGGCCCTTAAGTTTTTATTTATTAATTATTATTTATTAAATATTATTTTATTATTCTATTATTTTTATTAAATATTATTATTTCATATTATGTATTATTATTAAAGCTTTCTTTCCCCGTTCAGTCGGAGGTCTTAGAACAGACAATAAAACTATATCACCTCATATTACTCTAAACTACAGTTGGATATTTTCTCATAGTCTGCAGTAAAGGAGTACTGATGTGAAAGAGGAGAGGATCAGTTTGAGCAGAGAGAGAGAGAGAGAGAAGAGGGAGGGAGGGGGCTTTTATTGTGGTAGGACGCAGCAGACGGAGGGAGGAATCAGTGTTTGAACTTGTGTTTTCCTTCTTTGTCAGATCAGATTCACTTTCACACACCGAGAGAGGAAGACATGCTCTGCTTAAAAGGTGAGCGAGGAAGAGGATGCATGTTTAACATGAGTGTGTGTGTGTGTGTGTGTGTGTGTGTGTGTGTGTGTGTGTGTGTGTGTGTGTGTGTGTGTGTGTGTGTGTGTGAGCATCTGAAGACGACACCAGCTGTGTGTTTTATTCTGAGACATCCATGGACCAGATTACAGCTGCTGCAGCCCCTTTCTTTCTGTCTTTCTGTCTTTCTGCAGCCGTTGCTATGGTAACTGCTACTAATACTCCCAATACTACTGCTGGTACTACCACTACTACTTGCAGTACTGCTCATGCAGCTGCAGATGAAATAGTTCTCGTGGTACTTTGTGTTGAAGTTGAATCTTTGTGGCTGAAAAAAAAAAGTTTTGGGGTCAGGATGCATTCTTGAGTTTGACACGTGTGTGT
This sequence comes from Sebastiscus tertius, assembly GCA_916701665.1. Taxonomy (NCBI): domain Eukaryota; kingdom Metazoa; phylum Chordata; class Actinopteri; order Perciformes; family Sebastidae; genus Sebastiscus; species Sebastiscus tertius. The sequence goes on along the minus strand of CAKAOH010022939.1, from coordinate 2,823 downwards.
GTGTGTGTGTGTGTGTGTGTGTGTGTGTGTGTGTGTGTGTGTGTGTGTGTGTGTGTTTCGTAATGACTGCTGGCCTGTTGAGGCAGGCTGAAACATCCCATTCAGCTTCCAAAACACAGCTGTTATCTGCACAATGAGCAGTGATGAGTGATGGAGATAACCGCTGCAGAAACACACAAACTCACACTTTAATATCACCTTTAATTCATTAATCACAGTTTTCTTTACGTCCCATATTTTTATTTATTGTTTTTCTAGCTGTTATTTGCTTTCAATTGCACAATTAAATCTGCTCTAATCAATGTTATATTAGTCAACATTTAGCTCTAAGCAGCCTTACAGAGAGCCCTATTAACCCGTCCCTTTAGGGCACGTCCAACTCCACTTTCACTCGTTAAGCGGCACATGATCTGGGTGCAAATTAATCCAAAAATGAATAATTAATTAATTAAAAAGTAAATAAAAAATGTGGAAATGTAAAGAAAAATAAATAAACAAATAAATAAGTAAATAAAAGAAATATGAAAATAAATAAATAATAGAAGAACAAAGTAAATAGAAAAATTGGAAATATAAATACAAATAAATTAAATATATAAATGTGGAAACATAAAAGCTGTTAAAATTAAATAAAGAAATAAAAACCTAAGTACCTAAAAAAGAATGTATGAATAAATTAAAGAACCTAAAAACCTTTTAAAAAAAATAGATAAATAAAGATTTAAGCATTTAAAAATATATAAATAAATGAAAGCTACTAAAAACCTATAAAAATAAATAAATAAAAAACTTAAACTCCTAAAACTCTTTTAAAAAATGTATAAATAGCGACCTTTAAAATTAAATAAGTAAATAAAAACATAAAGTTAAATAAATAAAAACATAAAAAATAAGGACATCAATATATTTTTTAAAAGTATTTTTAGTATTTTATTTATTTATTTTATAGGCTTTTAGGATCTTTAATTCATTAATATATATATTCATTTTAAGATTTTTATGTTTAATTTGTATTTCTCTATTTTTAAAGGTTTTTAGGTTCTTTAATTTATTTATAAATTCTTTGAAGGATTTTTAGGTATTTAAGTTTTTATTTCTTTATTTAATTTTAAAGGCTTTTATGTTTCCACATTTATGTATTTTATTTATTTGTATTTATTCTTCCACATTTTCTATTTACTTTTTTGTTCTACTATTGATTTATTTCAGCATTTTTTATTTACTTATTTATTTGTGTATTTATTTCTCTTTATATTTCCACATTTTTGATTCTATTATTTATTCATCTTCATATTTCCACGTTTGTTGGCAGCAGATTGAGGATCAATAATCTGATTGATTGTGTGATTTAAATATAGATTCACCCAGTTGGCCTCAGTGAGTCAGTAGGTAACATGTGTTGACCTGGAGGATAATCCCTGTTAGCAGATTAGAGACGCAGAGGACAGGAAACACTGCAACACGCCGTCAACACTTCAGAGGAACTGTTGATGTTTCTGCATCGTTCTCGTTTTGGGAGGAATATGATAACAAGGATTTTATTGTGAAGGGACGAGGAGAAGAGCGTTTTTATTGGCTGACTGAAAAACCTTTTTGGATCTACTGAAGTTTTGAAGCTGTCTGTGGAGACGTTGACGCCGAATCTGGAGACTCTGTGATTGTGAAATACTTTCAGCTTTTATTGTGAAGATCAGAGCAATATTTATGCTTTTATTGTGAAGGCTAACACAATGTTGGGGGGTTGTGTTTTCAACCATTTGAGGCTTTTTGTGACGCGTTTTGTGGTTTTACTCTGAAGGACTCCTGAGCAGAAGACTCTTTTTGTGAATCGTTCAGTGCTTTTATTGTGAAAAAGTGACATTTATTTTGAAAGGATTGAATACATGAGAGTTTTACTGTGAAGGATTTACTAGTTATGGGACATTTTTTTTAAGTATTTTGACAATTATTGTGAAATTATGATGAAGGAATTCTGCAGGGCTTTTATTGTGAAAAGATCGTCATCATGTGACCTGTCCTGAGGGGCGGGGCCGGACATCAATCAGCCAATCAGCCGTTGAGGACAGGATGATTTCGTATGTGGAGTGTCTCGGTGGCGAGGGGGCGGGGCCCGGCGCGGGGTCACGCTGCTGGAACGGCGTTCCCGCCGAAGACCGAGACGAGCTGCTTCCGCGCAAGATGGCCGCCCTGCAGCCAAAGACAGAGGGCAGCCTGCGCCGCCGGCTTCTCAGCGCCAAAATCCACCAGCACCACGACGCCATCCTGGGGCTGAACGCAGGCAGGCCGGGGACGCCATCGGGTGACAAAAAGCCGTTCCCGCCTCACCCTCAGTATCCGGGCAACAGTCCGTGGTACCGCCAGCACCTCCCGCCACACGTCCACCCGTCTCTAGCCCCGGAGGCTCATGGGAAACTTTTCCTCGCCCCCGAGGCTTACAGGAAACCCAACCAACAACCGGCGCCCCCTCAGCCGCCGCGCTCCGCCTACCCGGTCCTCACCCAGCGGAGCCGAACCGGTTCCTGCCCCCCGACCCCAGAGCCCCGCCCCGGTTACGCCCTGCCAATCCCCTCGCCACTCACCGCCACGCCACACCTCAGGGAGCCGGAGGTGCCGCCACAGTACCGCTACCGGCCCGGTAAGAGGCACCGAACCGGGTTCTTCTGCTTCAGAACCCACCGAGGGAGGAGCTCCGGGACGGACGCCACGCAAACCACGCCCCTTCTACTCAGAGGTACTGCTAGGAATTCTGGGTAGTAGGACTAGAACTTCTCTGTCCTTAGTCCTGATTGGTCCCCTTCAGCACAGTTTGGCTCTTTTTAGTCC
>CAKAOH010022937.1:0-16849 GCA_916701665.1 Sebastiscus tertius | reverse complement strand
AACCGTGGAGAAAAAGGCCTAGAATGTGTTATCATGATACGCGGAAATGTCGTGCTATTTCTACGCCTTCTCATGAGATCGGGTTATAATGAAAGTCCAGCTGGAATCAGATGAACAGTGAGAACCAATTGAAGTCGATCAATCTACCAATACGTGACAATGAACACATTCTCACAACTGTCAATCTATAAACACATTTAATACCTCTTTATTTCCCTCCAGGTTTTTGCTGTCAGTGTTTTCTGTCATGTAAGATGGAGGACTGCAAGGATGAATACGTCCCACAGGGTTGATATATACAGTATATGCAAAGATCCTCGGCACTGCAGAGACTGCATGTCGCTACACTGCTCGTTCCTTCTTGCAGATAAGGGATGAATCCACATAGAATGGATTGCAGCCACTGAATTGTGCATCACTTGTAACTGCCATCTCAACGTCCAATTCAATAAAGATATTACAGCTCAAACACGGCCATAATGTTTTGCAGCTGAGTGAAATTTTCCCTTTTTTTGCAACTGATTGCAATTATCCATGTGGCAAAGTCGGTTGTGAGGAGCGAGAGGCCGGAGGACTGGCCAGAGTACTATTTCCATCCAAACCTCCTGAAGGCAATTAACAGAAAGAGAAACATGTCCAGGATTTGAGAAAGGAGGGAGAGGGAAGAAATCATTTATTTGTTCATATAATAACCTTATTTTTCATTCATTTATTTCTCCATGACTGTCATTGCATCCCAAAATAAGTACGAGTTTGAGCGGACACCCCCGTATATAAATGTGCTTCAGTTCTCACCGACTCTCTGAAGACTCTAATAACTTCACTGTGACTGAGAGTGACTGTCAGCACTGATCTTTGTGAATTGGACCGTTTTTGCTTAGAAAGGGGCCAATTTTGCACCAAATGTATGAATATTACATACTAATTTAAATACGTGCAAACATCACAGGAGGTAAAGCTTCTAATGAAACTGTCAGAATGAACCAGGTTAACGCTGAAGTTCAGCTTTTCTTGGCAAGGCAAGCAAAGGTCAGTACCATGGAAACCGTGAACAGACAAGATCAAACACTAGTTAGACCCTTTCTACACGTATACTGATATTTTTAAAAATGTTCCTCTACATTTTGGCCACTCGTACACACAGAAACAGTTTTTAGAGATATCTTGTACAATGAAGATTGTGTGGACAGATTTCGATTTTAAACAGGGGGGTAAATATCTGGTTTTACAGATATCTGTATACATGTACTGTAGACAGGGCTTGAGTCAGGCAAGACAAAGCAAAACACGAGACCCTCACAGAAAAGCAGCATACTTCAAGTTTATTTTATGAAGTATATTTAAGTAAAGTTCAAATATATATTTCCCCAAGTATACTTTATGTAGTAAGTTTACTAATAGCAATGTACTAGTACTTATACGCGTACTACTTGAATAGTTCTTGGGACTTAATTGGCTCACTTTTTAGTTTATAAAAGTATACTTTTAAGTGTACTTTAAGTGTAAGAATAGTCAATTTTGAGTACACAACTAGTTTACATTTAAGTCTTCTTTTGTACTTCAACTATACTTTTAGTATACAGATAGTTTACTAGTTTTATACTTCATTACTTCATGGGACTAAATAGGCCCGCTTTTCTGTTTATAAAAGTAGAATTAAAGTGTAGGTTTACCAGTTTACTAGTTTTATACTGGTAGCCTACTTTGTAGTTCAGGAAAGTGCACTTTAAAGTCAACTCTCAGTAAACTACTAGTTTAATCGTTTTTTATACTGCAAGTATACTTGTATATAAATGGGAAGGCAATCCAAGCACTCCAAAATATCCAAAAAGTAGCAACAATGAAAAGAATATATTAAAAAGCCTTTATTGTAGTGGCTAAATCATTTACAAAGCCGACATGTTTCGACCACCACGGGTCTTCGCCAGGGCTTACAAACAGACAGAATAGCCCATTTCATCATTTATGAAAATGCACTTTAATGTATATTCAGTATACTACTAGTTAAATAGTTTTTATACTACAAGTATACTAACGTAATCTTTTGATTGAGATATACTTAAGAAAAGTCTAAGTACAAGTATACTTAGACTTTTCTGTATACTCGTCAGTATGAGCCAAGTATGCTTAAGTATACTTTTGTTAAGTATATCTCTGATCAGTACATCAAGTGTAAACTGAAAGTATACTCTCTTATCTTAAATTGAATAGAAAACTATTAAAGTAGTATTAAAGTATATCACACTGAGAAGTACACCGTTTCTTTTTGTTTCATTTGTGCCGGTGTAGCGGCAGCAAAAGACGCACAATCCTTTTGTGAATTCACCACTGAGGGTTGGATGGTATGATGAAACCTCCACGTATAAAGCTCATCTTCATGTATCAAATAAAGCATTTAAGTCACATGGTGGTGTACTTAGTCCAAGTGTTATTGTGTTCTTTTCACCAACTCACACACTCTTCTGTTAAACTCTTTGAAACGGTCGCTTTATGATCCACAGAAATGTGTCGGACTGGAACAATAAAACTAAAAGACAACAATAGAACAGGGATAGTGCCACCAGCAGTAAATACCTGCTCCATCAGCCACAGCTGGACTTCATTGCGAGCATGTTGCCACGCTACTATTAGGAGGTAATACAGCCTCACACAGCCGCTAGCATGAGCAGCACGCTAGCTGAGTCGGCTGCCGCCACACTAGAGTCATTAGCTGCAGATCGCTGCTCTCTGAGGGTTTTTAAATGACTCTCTGAGAAGCCATTAGCTCCTGACTGTTGGTTGACTGAGTGACATTGGCCGCTGCCTCACGAGGAGCAGCCTGGCACAGAGACAGAGAACGCAGGCATCCGTCAAAGAGGACGGCTCGTCAAAATACCACGGAAATATTTCACGACTAAAACGAGAGCTGAAAAAAAAGAACATGTACAGTTTATGAAACGGCACAGGATGTCAAACTGTGATTGAACTCTGCATGGATGTAATAAGTGGGCGGTGTTCCTGTTGAGCCTCATGACGGAAGGCTTTTCACAATGAGGCGACACACATAATACCTCACACTAGAGGTTCAAATCTGGCCTTCAATTATTGGTTAAAAAAAGGAAATCTCCCCTCACATTAAAACGGAAATTTAGACATCTGTCCTCCACTGTTAGTTTTCCTCTCAGCGTCTGTTTCACATCCATCGTCCTGCTTCTCTCCTCCCTCGCTAGTTATCTCAGACTGAGATCTGCCTGTCTGGAGAGCTGAAATGATCTTTGGCCATGTCGAGACAAGCTAAGAGCATCTCTTACCACCCTATAATAACCTGTCACATCAGTATGAATGACAAGAGGGCACTAAAACAGAGACACACTGGATGTAATGGGCAGCAGCAGAACAATATGATATCAATAATAGCTGACATAATGCTTGTTGTAGGCACATAAAAAAAATCGATAAATCAATGTGTGTGGTTGACGATATCACAATCATATTGGACAGCACATTTCCATTATAATGAGCCGAACTCATGCAGGAACTTTACCAACACTGGTGAGATGAGATAATGCTCCTGCTAAGCAAAGACCTGCCTGAAAGGAAAATTACACACTTTAAAATCAACTTTAAAGCTGCATTAATTGATATTTGTATATAGATGAAATGAGTATGCCCACATCATTCACACCAACTCTGCAACTGAGTTTATTTTAGCATCTTTTAGCTCCTATTTTTGGTTTTACATAATCAGACTTGTTGAGCCGCACTGTTCACTTCCTGCTCAGACGAGCTGGTGAACATAGTGGAGCATTTAGCGGCAAAAGAGACAGCCCTGTCTCCTAAAAATGCCGTTCCCGTACAAATAAATTGCATTCTCAATTACGTTTGGAAGGAAACGTTTGTCTTTTACATATCACAAATACATTTGTAAGTCTGCGGACGGCTGCAACGAGTGACGTAGTATATCGAGTGACGCGCTGAGCAGGTGACGTAGTATATAGAGCGACCATGAATGAAAATACATGCAAAATACATTGAACAAAATCATCATTGAATAATAACAGGTATAACAAGTGAGAAAGTCCACTACTAACAGGCGGGCGGGAAAGAAGGTGGATGGGTCCAAGAAACACCGGACTTTACCCAAGGAGGCTGCTGTTTGTGTTCCGTGTGAAACGTCATTTGTTGCGTTTTCATTTTGTTTTTAAGTCATTTAATGCCAAACCATGTTTTTTTATTTTTTTTACTAAACCTAAACCAGTAGTTTTGTTGCGTTTTGTTTTGTTTCCATTTACAGCGTTAACCACATGTTTAAAACTGCGACCGTAATCCGGCAGAAAATACGTTTCCCTCAAAACAGTATTTTGGTTATGTAGTTTAATTGTATGGGAACGTAATTTTGTAGGAGACAGGGTTGTCCAAGGTGTTGGTAGGGACCAAAAACAGAGCAAAATGAGAGTGAATATTGGAATTCATCAGGTTTTCATCTCATAAAAACTGTTTGTTAACATGCATGTTGAAGATCAGAGTGCGTTTTAGGAACGCCACCGGCTGGAGGACAAGCTGCGGCCTGCTGTGCTCATACACCTAACCAACCTTAGGTCAAAGAAGACAAGATTTCTTTGAATGTGGTGAGTACCGTTAACTACTTCTAGCAAAGAGCAGGACATAATCAGATACGTCCTTCACTACTGATTGGTTAGGGCAATATAAAACAAAATAACCCCCCCTCCAAAATAAAAGCAGGCTAACATGAACAAAAGCAATTCAGTGTGATTCTCGGGCCGACATTCTGACATCAGTCCCTGACAATTAAAGAGAACCATCGTGAATCTACAACCAGAGAAACCCAACAGAGGGAAATTACTTTTCTATCAACCCACACATGAAACTCTGAACGGCTGAAAACAACACATTAAATCTCCTCTCGGGGAAATGACAAACTGAAGTGGAAGCAGGCGAGGCAGGTTGAGGTTAAAACGGATTCATCATTCAAAAGTGACTTACATCACTCCATCATCAAATACGTCCTGGAACAGTCAGAACGTCAGCAGTCACTCAGCTGGGAAAAAAAAAAAGAAAAAACCTTAAAATGTCTTTCTGACAGTGAGTCATCGCAGCAGGAAGCTGTTTCAGAGAACGAGTGGAATCTGTAGACACAATGTCCACCGAGACAGTAATGTTCTGAATCAATGGCCTTTTATAGACGGGAACAACCTCCTGCAGAGCTCATGTCTGTAGGAGACACAGAGCTGCTGCTTCTGCTTTCATTCACAGAGATGAAATGGAAAAAAAAGGATTCTCTTGAAAACCACAAAGGAAACCGAGACTGGGGACTGATTATAGCTGACAGAGACATGAATCATGTACACATATGTATACATACACAGACCCAAAAACAGCACCGCTGAGTAATGTTGGACTATTTATATAACCTTTTAATATCTCCAGCACAGTTCCACCGAGAGCAACTTCATATGGAAGATGGAGCCGACGCAGCAGAGCAGCTTTTAGTTAGAGTCAGTGTACCACGAGTAAAGGGTCATTGCAGAAACATGTTGGTGATGTAGTTTCGGCCAGTATAGCAACAGGTTTAAGTTACAGGTTTTAAGCTTTGCGCTTTGTCACCAATCCTGTTGGAGATATTCACGGACAGGATATCGAGGCGTAGTCGGGGGGAGGAGGGTTTGCAGTTCGGTGTGTTGAGGATCTCATCGCTACTTTTTGCAGATGATGTGGTCCTGTCATCGGTCTGTGATCTCCAGCACTCACTGGATCGGTTCGCAGCCGAGTGTGAAGCGGCTGGGATGAGGATCGGCAGCTCTAAATCTGAGGCCGTGGTTCTCAGCAGGAAACCGATGGATTGCCTACTCCGGGTAGGGAATGAGTTCAAGTACCTCTGTGTCTTGTTCGCGAGTGAGGGGACTATGGAACGTGAGATTAATTAATCAATTATCAAGTCGTTTCTGATTCGTTCCTCACACGTTTTATCTATCTTTAGCAACTGTATCAAATTTAAGTGGGAGTTCATTAACTGATGGTTCACTAGCAGTTAGTTCCTCATTCGTTCCCCAGTAACTACTCACATTTTGCGTACCTTATTGTAAAATGTTACCTATTAGGGAATTTGAAAATCACAAGACCCGTATCCAAGACAAAGTCATAATTAAAAAAAATAAAAGATAACATGTTGGTTATCCGTCACTTGGTAACAGTTCAATTCAATATAACGTTATTGTCCCTGTGAGGGCGATCGTAAGCAGCAGCTCACCACACGGATCAACAGATTCACACACAGGAGACTGGAGAAGAAGGAAAACCAGTTAATCCCAAAACTAAAAACAATGAGAGGAAACAATTCATTATAATAATTTAAATGTATTCAGGGGGAACAATGCTCATTGATAAATGGCTCCAAAGAGAACGATAGCTGGACCCTTATGGCTCTACAGGTTCTCTCTTTTATCTGATGATGTGATAGAACTACAGTAGACAATAGCTGAAACATGTCTCATGTTATGAATGCAAATCTCTCATATGCTTGATCAAATGTTTGCATGTGCATGAAAATCACCCCAGAGAGTTTTAGTTCTGTGCATCCTCGGAAATCAAGTCTGCAAGATGCCATTAGCACATAAACAGTGGGGGCGGTGTATCCGGACCAAACCATAACAATTGAGGAAAGTTCTGGATGGAAACCGACAGAGTTGGTCACAACATTACAGTAAGTGTTTGAACAATGTGTTGCAGCTGTTTGTCCGTGCAAATGTATCGGCAATATCAGCAATACTGATGATACTGACCCCTAACATGTCGGTTACACATCGACACCAAGCTCACATTCTCAACAGGTGCTGCGATCCTGATCAGTTATCATCAGTGTGTTATGTGCCTAAGTGCACTCACGCCATTTCCATATTCTGCATCAGTGCTGATGCGCAGCAGGCAGTCGTACAGACTGATGAGGTCCTCCGATGGGAGCTGAGAGGCTGCTGAGTGCTGTTTGAGTGGAGCACAGTTTTACACTGCTTATTCTTTCCTTTCTCTCACTAGGAATGTGTTCTTTGTGAATCCTAAAGATGGACATCGAAGAAAGAAACATTGCAGTGTCCCTTTATTGCCACAAAATACACACAAAACCCCCAAACAAACAGATCTACAGACACACACAGGAAGTATAGTGATAAAAACATATTTTTATTTTGTTACAGCTGTTTTTTAGCCTGTGCTGCAATCGACTGGTGACTTTCTTTTGTAGACCACCCTCGTCCTTCATCTCGATTGTGGCTTGATCCCTTCCTTAATGACCAGCCACACCAAATATTTGGTTCTAGTAGATTGCTGACGAAGTGACTCCCCACAGGATTCATTGGAAAACTACTGTAGCTACTGGACGGTTTACTCCGTCTGACATTTTGTCTTTCCGCCCGTTGGCGTTGGCCTCACGCCCCTTGGCATTGGCCTCACTCCCCTTGGCGTTGGCGTCACGCCCCTTGGCATTGGCCTCACTCCCCTTGGCATTGGCCTCACTCCCCTTGGCGTTGGCGTCACTCCCCTTGGCGTTGGCGTCACTCCCCTTGGCGTTGGCGTCACACCCCTTGGCGTTGGAGTCACGCCCTTTGGCGTCACTTTAGGATTAGGCAACAAAACCATTACAGTTATAGTAGTTTTAAGCACAACCATGTAGTTCTTTCCTAATCATGTTTGTACAGTGAAAATGACACTAAACGTTGTAAACACCGGACATGATGAACAGCTGAATGAAAGTGAAACTTACGGAACACACAGGGCATGAACAGCGGTCTTCTGGATGAAAGCCTTGCGTTTGTTGGACCCATCCACTTCCCCTCCCGCTTTTTGCTCTTTAAACTGCGTCACACACACTTTCTCAGAGCGTTTAGTGTTGCCGTAGAGAGGTTTACACTATAGTTAATGGAACCTCCGGTGTGCTAAAGGTTGCCTTGTGGCGGTACCAGATGCCGACGGCCATGACGAGGCCTCGGTATTTGACGCCCTGGGAGAACAGGCCGGTCTTTCGCGTGACAATAAATTCACATTGTGTGGCACAAAATACCACACAGACCAAACGTTTTCACAACCTCACAACAAAATGTTTTGTGATTATCAGCTGATGAAGAAGATCCAACGTCAAACCTGCCACCTCATATGCCACATGCACTCCATTTAAACGGCTTACTGTAGCTACATAACAAGTGACATGTCGATGCAGCCTAATAGAGCACTTTTGGGGTGATGAGGCACAGGAAGCAGGAGCAGACCAGTTCCTGAAAATTTGACATCTGGGAAATAGAAATTCTTCATCTGACAACACCAATATTTAAGTCTCTTCCCTTTCTGTTCCTAGACAAATAAACCAATCTGCCTTTAATACAGAGAAAATAGTTCAGAATCAATACCGTTTCATCGGGTTTAACCAATCCTTCTTGTTGCAAAGCACAAAAAAAGAGGGATTTAGTTTGTGGTTATAGCATTACTGCACACTGCATATGTACATGCCCCCTGTTCTCTTTCAGCGCATTTGATGAAGAGGTGCTGTCTGACTGTGTAAGCCCGTTGTAACTCCATTTACCTTCTCAATGTGAGCTAAACTGTGTATTAGTTTTGCCCTACAGGGAATATGCATTGATTTGTGATATGTGCGGCGACGACTGATCGCATCATTCCGCCTCCCGCTGGCTGCACTTTGAGCCGAGTGGATGAAGTGGATGGAGAGGAAGGGAAGGGAGCCGGTGCAAACATCCATATCCATGATTATATTGAGTGAAATTGAAAACAGAGGTGAGCGAGCTGTGAGTGAATCAGTTTTCATTATGAAACATGATTGAGTCATTTTCCTGTTGAGAGCTCACCACAGTGTGGCAAGCTGGTCTCAAATCACAGCATGTTCCCAAAACTCCAACCGAGTCAGTGCTGCATTTAAAGTGAGAATGAACATATGGTCGTCTGCCGGAGACTAAAGTTTTATTCCACTAGCGGCAACACTTCTTCATCTCCACTCTCTTTTTGAACTCTTCATCTATTTATCTCAGCATGGATCATTAGTCTAAGAAGCGAGTAATTGTCGAGTTAGGAGCTTCAACATCTGCTATGTTGCGCACGAGTGTAGACAATATTCAGACAGATAAACACACTCACTGAGGTTTCATTGTGTCCTCAGCAAAGAGGATTTTCTGTATTTATTTACATTTTCTGTGTCTCTTTTGCTGCTGCTGTTGCTGTGTGTGGGTAGAAGAAATTAAAAAGCACCAGGATTACAGACACACACAGCTTGGAGTAAACAGAAATCACTGCCAGAAAACAAGTTCTAAATCAGTTTTGTTCTCTCAGCACCATGGACAGCAGCACTTTTCTTCCACTGAAAAGTCTGAACTCTGAACTCGCCGCCCACGTCTCGGATGTTTTTCAGTAATTCAAAACGGTCTGGAGCCTGAACCATGAAGTGAGATTAGTGGGTAATCCGGCTATCCGTATAGGCCTCACTCAGATTTTTTCCGGTATCACTTTTATCCCAGATACATCACCATGGTAACCGATGCTGCACAGCTAACCTGCTGAGTGAGGTTCAGTTCAGAGGACTCCAACACTCCACTCCATCCTTTTGAAAGTTCTCGGAGAAGAAATCTAATATCTGCTGCTATTAATAACTAAACGTTAAACTAAGGTATTTGTACAGTTAAAATAATATAATAAAGAAAATGTTATTGAATTGAGCCGTACCGATGTCTTTTTTTCTTACATTTGAAGCTTCTATTGAGGTTTTCGAAGGAAACTTTGGATGTCTGGTGGACCGGACGAGATGTAACTTTGATGGAAATCATCTGCCGTAACGTTGTAATTGCTTCTCAAATAAACCCTCGTTCAAGTTTTCCCTTCCACCTATAAGTGGAACACGAGTCAGAACTGAGATACCTTGCAGACTAAGTGGCCTAGGAACATGGAGCATGGTGAAATACAGATTCTGCTTCAGAAATGTACGGAGACAAGAGGAAACGGAGAGAAACTGGAGGGACATGATGTGTTCAGTCAGAGGCTGATGAACACAAACACACACAGAGACACACAGATAACATCTTTACAGTCTGTATGGTGGTTGTTTGAGGTGAATAAACCAACCCGTTCTCTCTCCCAACTCATCAAATATCGCCGTTTGGTCAGTGCCCCTCTGCATCAGAGGCCGATGCAGGGGGTACCCCTCTTGCATTACTTTTGGACGGACCAGGTACTTCATGTGGGGACTCACTTGATATACTGCAGGCATTTCAGTCCATCTCCCACTGTCTCTCTGACATGTTTGTCTTTCAGCCTCACAGACAGAAGCAGGTGTTTTCAAGGTCAATATCCACGGAGGCGTCCCTGCCTGGAAATCTAATTCCGAGATCAATTTGAGATTGGTTAACACACAAAATGCAGGTCTCAGTCAGCTGCTGTGCAGTTTGTCTAAATCTGGGAATAATTAAATGTCTGTAACTGCTTCCCTGCACACACACGCACGCACCTGGCTGCGTCCTGTATCCCCCCCCCCTCACTCTCTGTTCAATCCCAGTGAGCGGTGCACTCAGGCTTGTAAAGCAAATAGCTTCTGTTCCCATCCGCAGTAAATGTTTCCCTGCTGCCGTTGACGCGATTTAAATATTTATCACCTGTAATGATTGTCACATCCACCCCACCACCTGCTGTTTAGGTCACACATACACATAAATACATACAGAGATGGAAAGAGATACAGAGGAGGCGGCGGAGATGCCAATACATATTTATCACTCTGCTTCTCACCTCTGCTCTTTGATATATTTAAAATAAGATGAGAAAACCACAGTGTTCATATGGACTCTCGCTGCTGCTCTGAAGCTGCATCGCTCATCCAGTGGTGATTTACATATATACATCCTTTTACTGTGTTTATTATTGTTGAATGATATTTGAAAGGAAGGAAACCTTTCACAAATCAAGTATGTGTTCTTCAAAATGTCTCTGTTGCTCTGCACTGCACATAGATCACTTGTCAATAAAGTAAGTGAGGGCAGGAATGTGACTGTTACGTTCCCCCGTTTAGGGTCCAGGGGATTGAGGGAGTAACAACTTTTAAACCCAGGATAGAGAGAGACAGGCAACGGATGTGTGTAAACAATTTATTAACAAAAAATTAAATGTGTACAAAAAAGAATTTAAATCCCGGACGAGCCCCCAATTGTTACGTTTCCTGGTTTAGGGTCCAGGGGATGGAGGCAGTAGCAATCAAATTTTAACCCGGATGGAGAGACGTGCAACAGATGTGTGTAAACAAAAATTATACAATTTATTAGCAATAAATAAATGAAACATGTACAACAATCAAACTTAAATCTACTTTCTATAACAGAGAGTGCAACTTAAAGCACTACATCAATAAACACTCTTAACGCAATAGAGGAAGACACTGCCGACTCTGGCACACACGCCAACCACCGACGCAAACCACAAAACACACGGTTGGAGACACTGCCGTTTGAACCATTGGCCCCGTCTGGGCGGCACCTGAAGAGACACAGGAGAGGGAAAAAGAAAATCACACAACTTACCACGGCACGTAACAGTGACGCTTTACTGCCATCAGTGCAGTTTGAGTTTCAGCAGGTGGGACGCGTCTTTGTCTGTTCTTTGTCTGAGGCTTTCACTACTCAGGTCTTCCTATGCTGCTGTCACATTCCCATTAGAACTATAAGTTTACACTTGCTCTAATCAACATTTACACATGAACATTAGCTTCTTTAGGTGTTTTAGCATCTTTTAGCTTATTGTTTTGGTTTCACGGCAACTTCCCTTACGAAAAAGTAGTACACTTCAAGTTAATTTCATGAAGTAAACTTAAGTAAAGTTCATCCAAAATTCCAGAGAATCCAAAAACTTGAAAAGTTTTGATGAAGCGAAGTAATTTCATATCAAAACATTCGTTTACAAACTCTCACACACTTTAATAGGCTACTTTATCAAAAAGTAAGCACGACCACAAAGCAAGTATACCTTTCTGTAGGACTATAAGGCAATGATACTTAATTATACTTTTCTTAAGTATATCTCGATCAACAGATTAAGTACAAGTGTACTTAGACTTTTCACTTGTCTGTATGAGCCAAGTATATCTCTGATAATTACATAAAAAGTAAACCGAAAGAATCCTCTCTTATTTTAAGTTTAAAATAAATATACTAATAGCACACTTGAATAAACTATTTGGTAAGGGTTTGGTTCAGCACTCTTATCATGCTCATTTCCAGCAGGTTAGGATGTGCCTTACCAGAGACTGGGGCTGCAAATGTATCTCTTCAGCTAGAAGTCCCTGCAGATTACATCTGCTGCATTGCTCATCCTTATGTAACAAGGTCTATCTGTGCGGTCCCTGTTCAACAAGAGAGCAGGGAGGCCGCGTTTCATTTGTCCCTAAATATTTAATTAAAGTTGACTCCGTTAATTTCACTATCGAGTTAACAGGTAATGGTGTGAAGCACCGGCACTGTTGCTATGGTTACCTGCAGCTTAATATACCTTGTGCAATGATTTAGAACTGTGTTAAGCTGAAGTATGTGATTCATCTGTTTGGCCCGATGCTTAATAAAAAATAATCCCCCAGAATGCCAGGTGTTCTCTTGATAACAACTTGTACCGAAGCCCAAACAAAATGGAAAAAAAAGACATCAAACTCTTTAAGCCTAACTGGAGGTAACGAGGACGTGATGCTCCAACATGATGCTGATGATGCTTCCAAATAAAGCAGTGATTCACGCGCCTGCAGCCACCGTGACCTCTCCGTGACTCGTACTGTGTACTGTGTGCTGCTAGAACTACACACCACGAGACAGCCAGTCATGTCAGAGGAAGTAGAGCATCAATTCTTTGGGGATCTGGGTACCTCTGAATGTGTGTGTGCAACCCTGGCGGTAACGGGACAATTCATAACCTCAGCCCTGTCACCTGGACACACTGATTGTACACCGGTACACACTGCTTTGAAATTCTAATGACGATCTGTGTCAGCAACAGTAGCAGCTGGTACTCAAACACAGTCCACAGTGTGTGTTTGCATGTAGATGCTGTCTCACCGCTGGCTGAACCTCATCTTTATCATTTTCTTCTGAAAGTAAAGTATTTTTTAGTAAAGTAAAAAAAAAAAAAAAAAAAAAAAAAGGCAGAACTCTTGGTTAGGGACCGAAGGCTGAGGGTCTTTCTGTGATTACGACGAGGTAGGTGAGAGGTCGGCAACGGGAGATCAGTCAAAGGATTAGTGCTGGAGAGTCTTGCATGGAGGCGAAGGACAATCTGGCAGTGAGTGAAACGGGGAGGCTTAAATACTGGCTGGATCACTGATGATTTGCTGCTGTGAGTTCAGGTGAGCTGATGAGGTGGGAGTAGCTGACTGGTGGGGTGAGGTGAGGGCGGAGTCGTGGAAAAACACTGAGTGCAGGCATGAAGAGGAGCAGACTGTGACACAAACACTGTTTTATGGGTTTCATTTCTTTGTATTTAACTTTTGTTCAGCGTTGCATGTGACCTCTAAATTTCTGCAGTTCTACGTTGCCATCACAAAGGCTGTGGTTGTACTTTCCAACATATGCAACTGTCAGAGTTTGCAGGTGGGAAGCTGGTGAGGGATCATGTATGTTGGAGGTAGTGCATGCAGTGTCTGCTCAACACCTTCTAATCCCAACTTGTCACATTTTGATGCTTTGCCAGACCCCTCGGCATCACTTTTCCGTCGCAGTTAACACGTTCTTAATGGTGTGAATTTAACAAAAACACTTTGCCCCTTCGCGTTGGCATCACGCACATTGGCTTTAGCGTCACGACTCTTGGCTTCACGCCCCTTGGCGTCACGTTAGGATTAGGCAATAAAACCACTATAGTTAGGTTTAAGAAAGAACAACATGGTTGGGCTTAAAACTACTACGGGATGTGACTGATCAGTTGATAGTAAAGTGAAACACAACGCACTAGACATGAAAGCCAACAGGAAGGTGGGATGAAAACCCTGCTGTGATAACCTCCCGCTGCCTCTCTGCAAGAACTCTTTGCAGTTTTGAGGGTTCACACTTCTCAGACTTTCCAAAAAAAAAGACAGAAATAGTAAAAAAATGAAAAAAGAATGAGAGAGAAGGTCAAACCACGTCACACCAACACACACCAGGCGGCCGTGATTGTTTGATTGACCTTAACGGGAACTTACAAAGACTTGAGGGAATATGAGGGGAATCCAAATTGCCAACAGTTACCAACAGTTGAGGCTGATTGACACCATTTTTTTCCCAGCGAAAACAGGATATTCATTACTGTGTTGATTTTCCAAATCATCTCTCCTTAAACAAGTAGGTCAACTTAGCAGAACTCCAAACTTCAGGAGTGTAAAAGTTTCTTCACACCCTTGAAATTCAATCTGTCTTGTTTTTTTCCAGCGAGAGAGAGAGAGAGAAACCGGAGAAAAAGTTTGTGTATTTGAGAACCTCAAGGGTACCTTTCCCAGGAGCTACAGGGACAGTTGATTATCAGCAGCGTATTAGATCAATCTGTCTTTGAAAATCGATAAAGTCATTCACACGGCAGGTATATTCAGTACAGGAGGGTCCTGAGGGGGCAGGAAATACGGCGCTTCAAACATCACTAACAGAGAAAGAGGAGCGCTGCTGTTGGAATTGACGGCGTTCCCGAGGGTCTTAGACCGTAAGAGCAATGTTATTCACCCAGACGGTCCTTTAGAGGAAGAAACAAACTCTAGCCAGTAGATATACACAGAGGGATGCTCGCTTTGCTGAAAAAACAAGTTGGAAGCTGAGAAAAAAAGTGTCATACTCTACATAACAAAGATGACTGCTGCACGAATCATCGCTGTACCTGAAACCGGTGAGGCAAGACATGGTGTCATGCACACGCAAACAGAACCCAACACACACATGATTCCTGTCACCTTCCACGTGAGTCTCATATAGCTGAGCAAAAGTTTGGGAAGGTCGAAAGCCGTTTGATATTCAGGACAAGTGGCGCGGCAGATCTCCGTTCGCCGATGGAAGCCGACAGCTCGCCATCAGCAGAACCATCAATCACATCAGAGATGGAGCCTTCAGCGGAGTCTTCCAGAGCATCCGAGTCCTTGGGGATGCCTCTCTCTGAGAGAGAGAGGAGGTGAAGGAGGGGGTCAAGATCAGTCCAAAGTGAGGTTTACAGTTCACATGCAGCAGAAACACCATGTGAAGAACCCACCTGAATGACTCATATGTATCAGGTCTTTGACACAAACAACCTGTTCTCACTTTTGCTGTTGTCACCAGATGTTATTAATCGCCAAAGAGCTCACAGGGTCGTGTCTAGATGGTAACCGTTGATTTTTTAAACTCTTGCGAGACAACCCGTTCTCGCTCCCAACTCGTCAAATACCGCCGTTTGGTCAGTGCTCCTCAGCATCAGAAACCAATGCTCAGAGGCGCCCTTTAGCAACAGCATGTGACAATCTCCAATGTAAACCCACCCGTGACGTTACTCGACAGTCGGAACAAGTGACGTAGTATTAATAGCGTGAAAGTCCGCTCAAGTCGGGCGGGAGGGGAGGTGGACGGGTCGAACAAACACAAGACTTTCAACCAGGAGACCGCTGTTCGTGTCCTGTGTGAAACTAAAAGTAACGTTGGCTTATTTTGTCACGTCAGTCTTTAGTCACATGACTCGTTGGATCGTCGGTTCCGCTAGTTGTTAGTCAGTGAAGTTAACGTCAACCACGACCGTTTCCTAAGTGGTTGTGTCGCCTAAACCTACGTTTTTTTGAAAGGACACTATGCGTGTAACGAGCGTAACGCTAGAGGGGGACCCCGTGCGTTGGTCTCTGAGTTCAGTCTCCTCCGCTCATCAGTGACTGATAACTGATGACCAAATGTCTTTTCAGTTTATGTCTTTCTTCCAATTATTATTCTGTCACAGCTCTGTGATACAAGCCGTATAAAATCCTCCTTCTGTTCGAATGAGTGAAGACTCTGAACATTTAAAGTAACTTTATCTAAACGGCTTTTTTATTACTTTATGACTCCTATTCTAAATATTTCATTATTGTAACTGTGGTTTAAAGTTTGCCGTAATAGCAGCCGACTGAACAGTGTGGACAGAGGAGATTACAGCTAAAAAGACGATGACATTAGAAGAGATCATCAGTGGATTAAACGGATATGGAAGAAACCAAACAGTCTTTTGCATGTTAATAAATCCAGTTTGAACTTTTAATAGCAGGTGCTGCAGTGGAGGATTATCTATCTCAGAATGTGGACGGTAAACCTCGGGATCATGTTTCAGTGTTTTAGAACAACCCTGTCTCCTAAAAATGACGTTCCCATACAAATAAATGTAATTCTTAATTACGTTTGGAAGTAACATAAATATACACTCACCGGCCACTTTATTAGGCACACCTGTTCAATTGCTTGTTAACACCAATAGCTAATCAGCTAATCACATGGCAGCAACTCAATGCATTACGTCATCTAGACGTGGTGAAGACGACTTGCTGAAGTTCAAACCGAGCATCAGAATGGGGAAGAAAGGGGATTGAAGTGACTTTGAATGTGGCACGGTTGTTGGTGCCAGACGGGCTGGTCTGAGTATTAAACTGCTGATCTACTGGGATTTAACACACAACCATCTCTAGGGTTTACAGAGAATGGTCCCAACAAGAGAACAGATCCAGTGAGCGGGATGTGGACGGAAATGCCTTGTTGATGTCAGAGGTCAGAGGAGAATGGGCAGAGTGGTTGGAGATGATAGAAAGGCAACAGGAACTCAAATAACCACTCGTTACAACCAAGGGATGCAGAATACCATCTCTGAACGCACAACACGTCCAACC